>OZ017740.1:242721036-242768536 GCA_963969285.1 Odontomyia ornata | reverse complement strand
GGCATTGACGGTCGCCGGAAGGCCGCTGTACCAATTTGTTACTATACCATTCGGCCTCTGTAACGTCCCTCAAATAATGTGTTGTAATGATTTAATGTCTACGTCCGAACGCGGAATCGACCTCTCATCGGTTCTAGACGTTAAGTCTGAGTAGTGCCAACGGATGGTACCAATCGGTCAACCAATCCGTGCACCGTAACCCATTCACGCGGCGGCTGCTTGTCGGCCAGCTAGATCGGAGAGGATTTCGGTCGCGGGTCTCCGAATGGGTCACGCTCAATTACAATATTCAGCCACCAATAAATGCCCGTTTTCAAACGCGTTACAAAACAAAACGATACGGAGAGGAAACCTAATTTACGTTACTCCGTATTTCTTCCTATAACCAGTCAAAAAAACAAAGATCTAATCTTTACTTCGCGTTCCCGAATTTCCGACGCGGTACCGAAAAATACACTACGTTAACGTAATTCCGAAAAAAGCTACGCTAAAGAAAAATCAAAATCAACTAAGGTACCGCGTACCGCGCGCAACGCGAAACCGACCTCAGCGGATTTTCTCAAACCCTACCCTCGCGACGGCATACCTACCCTACACCTCATTTCCCGCCGAAAAGAAGAACCACTGGAAAGGAAAGTCGTTATTAAAGTTTAATAATTCATGTTGTTATATTCATTGATGCTTTTTCAGAACTAGACCTCTTTTACAATAATTTTCAAACAGATCAAAATTAAATTTTGTTTTGTTCAGTGATAAAATCATGTAAATACTTTATCGCTAAATAATAGTTTACCGCTTATGTTTTATATCTTTTTGTTATTTTTAGAAAAATGTTAGAAAAGGCGCTAGATTAGATTACAAAAAAAAAACTAACAATCTACAAAAATTCTCTCGTCTAGGACCTTTTTAAAGGCATGAAACATAATTGCTGTTTTTAATTCGGCATTTTATGTAATTTGCTCTCTTCTTACTGCGTAATTTATTACTACTTTATGTTACGACCTAAAAATAATTTATACACGTTTTCCTGCAAAATTTAGGTCCATGATTATAATTTCAGACATTTAAGTATATCTCTATAATAAAATTTACCGATTTTGGTAACACGTATATTAATTAACTAGTTCCCTCTCGTGACCTTTTAACTGGTACTCTAGTTTATAAGGCAATCAGTTTTCTTTTAATGAGAATTAACGTGATCAGCTGGATATGATAGCACCAACGTAGAGAGGTAGAGGAAGAGAGAATTAGAACGTTCCAAAATTAGTTTTAGTATGATTATCGGTGTATCATATGTTTTATAGCAAGTCTTTGTCGTAATTAGGATTATTTACTTTTCACGTTTGCCCTAATTGTAGTCGAAGTTATGAACATTCCTATTTCTCTTATTTTTTCTTTGTACTTTGTTTACCCATGCATGTTTGTGCCGTTTTAATACAATGATTTTTATAACCACGCAAGACTAAATAACATGCACTACTTGTACGCTTTCCAATTCAAATTTAAGGTGGTAATGGTAAACACACTTTCGCCTAGCCATGCTGTGAGCACAATTTTGTTCTACAGGTAACAAAAATTAAACCTAACCTAAAGTATAGAGAGTATTGAAATTTAATTGAACAATAATCAACGATTGCTACTATTGTAAATTAACCTGCTATCGTTACTTCTATCCATAATACTCATAAAAAGCAAACAATTTCTCTTATAACTTTAACTGGCATTATCGGTAATAATTAAATTTAATAATTTTTTTCTTCCTTATCGCGTCTCCTTTCATTTGATTTCCACAATTAAAAGTAACACTCTCATTCATTTTATTCCTTTTTTAATGGGATAACAGAATATGAAACGAGAAGACTAATAGACGAACACTTTTCTATAAACTATCAAAACGGGTTCTACAGCAATAAATGGGTTTAAATGTTTGCGATCTAAAGAAGAGAAAAGTAGAGGAATAGAAAAGAATGTCTTTGTCTTCGCGCAAGAAAAGTAATTTTAGATTGTAAAATGGAATTGGAAACCCAGTTGAGAGCAATTGTAGGATAATATAAACATTATAGCTGCCTTCTTATACATAGTTTTGAAGAGTAACTTGAATATTTGGGAAGTGTACCTAGTGATTGTACATAGTTATATTACGCTTATATCCTTTTGCCACACAAATATCGTTTTTGATTTGTTTTTTTGTTTTTTTAGTTTTTGCAAATTGCTTTTCTACCTAATTGTTGACTCACCAACCCCCCTGCGTAAAACGTCAGAAGTACCTGAATGAGTTGGTGATGTTCACGGAAGCACCACGATCCGATTACGGAGGACTGCTGTTAATTTTTTGTAGGTGGAAGATCTACGCGTCGCTGTTACCGGAGAGCATGATCCAGTTGTGCTAATACTTCCAGTCAGCTTAGAATTCGGCGCTTTACTGCCATGCATGTCTGATTTTATGTGATAAATGTTCCCCGATATCTATTCTGCAGTCCAAGTTTAAATTTTTCCGCAAGATGCAAATCTTATATTTCCGCTATTAGCGATGCGACCACTTCGTATTTGGGCACCGTTCGTTGTCGGCCAAAACTCCTTATGCGTGGCGGCCACTCCTTCCACATACATGCAGCTTGCGACGATGGCGACTTTGTGTCCGCGTACACACTTCCTACTTCTGGGGGTGGCTGCTTAACTAAATCGGCTGCGTAAATTAAGTTCGCCGGTTTTCGCAATTTGAGTAAATAGCAGCCGCGCGACTCACAACACACACTCTGCCACCATGTGGCTGTTCATTTTTCCTTTTGACATCCCACGACAAATTTGACGTGGGATGTGCAACCGTCACAACCGACATGAGATGCCAAGCCACTTGGTGGCAAGGTGTGTTAGTAGTGAGTCGCCAGCGGCGTCACAAGATTCATTACAGTGTACTCATGGACAAGGCAATTCCACCTCACCTGAGGCATCAAGTACTCGTCTATTAAGACGATTTACATCTCGTCATCGAGACGTTCGACCAATACCTTTACTTTTCCAAGAGGTGGCTCTCCAGGTCCGCAAAGCGGGGCTCACTATAAATGTACAGAAGAGTAAGTTCTTCATGACTCAGGTCAAGGAGATGGGCCATGTAGTCGGAAACGATACTGTTACGATAAAACGCGAGTGACAGCTGAGTTTCCCTACAAATGCACCAAAAACCAAAGCCAAGCCCTTCGACCTCCAATGGGCAAACTTTCCATCCCAGAACTCGTATTTCAACGCCTGTACGTTGATCTTCTAGGTCCCTACCCTCGCTTATCGGCAGGCAGCATCGGTTCCATCGTCGTCCTAGACCAGCTCTCCAAATTCCCCTGGCTTGAACCAATCATCAAGTTCACCGCAGCACCGATAATGAACTTCCTGGAGAAAAGAGTGTTCCACGTATTTGGCGTGTCTAAATACATTTTTACCGATGACGGGGCCTATTTCAAAACCTGTTGAGTAAATACGGAATTCAACATGAAACCACCGCCGCTTATTCGCCCCAAGCGAATGCCTCGGAGACGTTAAATAGAACACTATGTAGTGTTGGGTAAAGTTCAACATGTCCGTGAAGGACTGCAGCGATGGTCTGCTGCCTCGGCAGAAGAAGGTGTCAGTATCTGCCGAGAATGCCCTTGTCTGGGGACGCGTGAATGCGCTGGCAGGCTAGCATTGCGGTGTCGTGGGGCCGGTTCATTCCCCCAGCACAAGGACCCACTACAAAGAATTTCGCATTCACGAATTTCTTGTGGTCAAACATAAACAAGGCGACCGAAGTCGCAGAAAGTGTAGGTAACTACACAAGGGACAACTGACTTGTTCGTGGAACAAGAGTAACAAGTAAAAAGAAGTGGAAGCAGGGTGACCTCGTCCTTACCCGAAGAGGCTCATGGCCCACAAATGAGAGAAGGGCAACCGGGTGGTGATGGAGCCCCTGCGCACCCACCCAACCGGATTAAAATCCATATTTGTTGCAGTGGCCAGGTATTCCTCTTCTGAGTGGAAAACTCATACAACTTACTTGTATAAGCTTTCCCATCAGAAGGGGAGTACCCCGGTGACCAATTTATGCCATAGAATTATGCAATTCGATTACATAACTCTATGCCATAAAGAGGCACTCTGCTTGGGCCACTCAACCCGCGAAGACACCTGAAACAAAGAAGTATTATCATATAGTGAATAGGAATGTTCAAAAATGTCCGTGAAGGACTGCAGCGATGTTCTGCTGCCTCGGCAGAAGAAGATGACAATATCTGCCGAGAATGCCCTCGTCTGGAGACGCGTGAATGCGCTGGCAGGCTAGCATTGCGGTGTCGTGGGGCGGGTTCATTTCCCCAGCACGAGGACCCACTACAAAAAATTTCGCACTCACGAATTTGATTGCAGCTCAAGAGGCGACCGAAGTCGCAAAAATAGAACTTGTTACGAGAACAAGTGGAACCGGAAAAGAAAGGCGGACTTGGGGTAAACTCGTCATTACCCGACGAAGTTCATGGCCCACAAATGAAAGAGGGGCAAACGGGTGATGGTGGAGCCCCTTCGCACCCACCCAACCGGAATAAATCCATATATATCTTGTTGAAGTGGCCAGGTATTCCTCTTCTGAGTGGAAAACTCATACAACTTGAATTGCATGAACTTTCCCATCAGAAGGGGAGTACCCCGGTGACCAATTTATGTCATAGAATTATACAATTTGATTGCATAACTCTATGCCATAAAGAGGCACTCTGCTTGGGCCACTCAACCCACGACGTCACCTGAAACAAAAGAAGGATTAATGAGTACCCGGCGGCTGGCTCATGTTTTGAGGTGGAAGCCTGCCACCGTACCGGGTCCTATACCCGGTTAGAAGTTGAAGAAAGGAAAGACCGACGTTTTACATTTAACATTTCATGCTTTGTCGTTTATTCTCTATTTTACAGGTATCATACATTCTCAAAGTAGTATAAGCTTGATAAGAGATATTAAGAGTTGGACAATCGTCGCATTCGCGTTCCGTTATGAACATGCAAAAATATTTATGCGATTTAGCACGTAACTGCGATTCATTATAAATCCGACATGCATGAGCTCTATTCTTTATTCAATGGATAAAAAAAGAAAAAAAATTGGGTTCGATACGTGGTACCACTCATCAAAGCCTAATTTTTCCCCAGATGCTAATTCACGAAAAAATTGAGACTTATCTAGGCTATTAAGAGAAAAACCCGAAATTTTAATTAACAAAATCAAATTTAAATATAAAAAAAATGTCTTTAAATATACACAAAATGTCTTTAAATAGTTCGTGTTTTATATATCTTGCTTAGTCTGTCATATGGTTTCTATTTAAGATTTTTAGATCATCCATCAAGTAGATTTCCTCTCGGTGAAAAAAGACAATTATCCAATAGCAATAAATTGCATGTTTCATTTCTAGTCAACTGCCCCATACACCCCTCTCAACGATGCTGGAATTTTTTTTTTCGAAATTAACGATTCTTCGGCGGTCTCTGACTCTCCACGAAACTGCACGCACCACGATTTTCACTTTACGCTGGGATTTCGCGCGAAATATTGCTCACTCAGTTAATAAGTTAAAACTTTACCTTTTCGCCTTTCCTTTTAGTCTAAAATCCGCATTCTATTGTCCATTTTTTTATCCCAGCGTAATATTCGTCATGTCCTTGACTTGAGCGCACGCACCAAATCCCAACTGGTGTCCCTCGTTTAGCACCGGCCGTTGTTACGCCATGAAGTCCAAACCAACGAATTGCCAAGCAGACCATCAAATACGCCAAAGTCCTTGCTGAATGAGAACAAAACCGAAATTTTGGTGTAGTATTCACAAGATTAAGTGTCCCAAGGCTGCGAAAGCAAGCATGGGGTGCGTGGTAGCCAGTGAGAAAGGAAAAGTGGTTGCAACATCCATGCGAACTTCACTTAATGTGTATGGCAATTAAAGCACAAAGCGCGTGGAGATGATTTGTCTACATTAATTGGCAACAAAACAGCCAAAAGCGGAGCGTACACTTGGAAATCTCGCAATTTCCGCACACAAAACAGGCGAGCACCACAAAACACAGAATTGCATCTTTCACTTCAAAAGCAAGCGACACCTTTTATCTCGTCGGACTTTGCAAGCGTTTCGGGCGAAAAAATAGTGCAAACGCTATTCACACAACCGTTTTTCTCAAACATCACCGAACTAGAGCACTGTAATGAACCCGTTGTTCTTGGTGATCGCTGACTTTGACTAATCCCGTATTAATCGCTGCATGCGCGGGCGTTTGCTTTTCTTCCGTTCAAAATGTCAAATGACAAACACTTCACAATTCGATATCACGCAAAAATGAAATTGGAAAAAGTTTATTTCTTTTCAAGGTGCTGTGGCGGTTATAATCTTTTTATTACAGTCCTTCAACACACTGTGAAAACACTGCACTCTCAGAATAATTTCTTTCTTTTTTTCCACTTTCCTCCGTCTCTGTTAGTAAACAAATTGCTGTTTACAGTTAGCTTAGCGCTAGCTGTTTATCACAGGGCACTGCTTGCTGCTGGCTCCAAATAGTTCGCTTTTGTGTGTGTGTGTTTTGATTCACACACTCGGTTGTTGGGGTACGCTTGCACTCACACTCTTTTTCGCCTTTATTAGAAATCAACTAAAACCGAAAAAAACCAAAACTATTTTCTCCGGGAATGGCTATAAGCGTTCAGATAAACTAAAGAATCACTCATATTTGCTGATTTCACTATTTCCTTTGCACTCCGAGAAAACTTCGGCGATTCCACCTCGAATCCTGTTTTTTGTCGCTGGCGCGCGGGAACTCTTCTACCGGCGTCCGCGCTGTGTTGCGGTTTCAAGCAGACTCTCTCTGCCGTGCACATCCATAATCTTGATTTGGTAATATTGCGGGAACCGGTACCTGTTCGTATCAAGTTATTCTCATTCCAAACATTATCAGGGTGAGTGTAAGGCGACTGCATTCTAGTGCTATCGTCATACAATCACCGACTCATTTAGATGAATTGGTATTCATGTACATGCTACCTTTTTCTGTTTTCTTTTGTTAAGCCACTACTACTACTGCTATGTGAGGAACTATATCGACGGGTACGTCGCTCCCGACTACGACTCCTGCGCCCTGAATCGGCCGAGTCTGAGTCCATTTAGCAAAGTTGTTGTGGATTGTTTTAAAACAACATCCTGGATACTCGAAAGCAGAGAATTGCTTGATATTTTCACAACACTAGTTTTATTTATGGTATTATTAATGTTTGAGAGTAAAGAGGAAGATTTTATGACTACCGACAATGGATTGTCATTCCGAACATTTACTGCATGAGTATCCAGCTTTTCGAAAACTGGTGGCAGTGTTATTTCCGTGTTACAGCTAGCCGACACAATAATGATTTCTTCGTATTCCGGATTCAGTTTATTAGTACTGTAATTCTGTGCCCTGGAGCAACAAGTTTGTTCCATCGGCAAAATGGGCATGATCGGACCTACTTTGGCCGATACCGTTGAATCGATTCGTTTGCTTTGTGCTGCTTTCTTTAACTCTTGCATCCCCCTCGATTACTACAATCACGTACCCGGCGGCTGGCTCATTTTTTTGGGGGGCAGCCTGCCACCGTACCGGGTACCCGGTCAGAATTTTGGGAAAGGAAAGACCTAATTAATGATTTAACTTTCCATTTTCTTTTATTCCTTATTCAGATATACATATATATATATATATATATATATATATATATATATATATATATATATATATATATATATATATATATATATACATATACATATATATATATATATATATATATATATATATACATATATATATATATATATATATATATATATATATATATATATACATATATATATATATACATATATATATATATATATATATATATATATATATATATATATATATATATATATATATATATATATATATATATATATATTCTAACACTTGTCCATAAATTTATTATCGCAATTGTCTTCTAAATCACTTCACTATTACGAAACACACTCCATAAATTTACTATCGCAGTTCTTATCGCGGTCGAATGAATTATCCTCCCCCATTCATTCAGCTCGCCTTTATATAGGGTCTCTACCTATTCACCCATTTCTCGTACATGGGCGAATGTTCTACCGAGAAAATTAATGAATGGAGTGACGTCACTTGCAGATGTTGATCATGCTTGTTGGGTTCTCGGGGTTTCGAGTGAATTCGTGTTCTTCATTGTTGTGAAAACAATTGCGACAGTAGCTCGCAGAATTATTTGTACATGTAACAATATATATATATATATATATATATATATATATATATATATATATATATATATATATATATATATATATATATATATATATATATATATATATATATATATATATATATATATATATATATATATATATATATATATATATATATATATATATATATATATATATATATATATATATGTGTTATTGATTCGCGGCCAATAATTTTAATGTTCCGGGAAAGTGAAAACGCAATGTCTTTTAATTTAAGTTAAAAGAGTTTATTTTATTTCAAAAGTGCACAATGATCGATTTAACACTTTCACTAATTTTAATTTTCACTATTAAAAATTAAAATTTAACACTTGTCCATAAATTTATTATCGCAATTGTCTTCTAAATTACTTCACTATTACGAAACACACTTTCGCAGTTCTTATCGCGGTCGAATGAATGATGATCCCCCCATTCATTCAGCTCGCCTTTATATAGGGAAAGAAGGCAGAGTGCGTTGTGCAACCTGGCATCATTGCAGCCTTTGGGCGCAGTAGAAGGACTATGCGCACCCCGGAGCGCCCAGTGCAAGACGTACACAATCCGGATCAAGTTGCGACACCAACGGAGGCTAGTGTAAGACTGGGGGAGGGAGAAGTTTTGCCGTTGGCCGACGCCACTTCAAACGCGATCCAAGCGATAGAAGCAAAAGGGCTAGGAAACGGGGGCCTCTCCCAAGAGGTGGCGCCAAATAACACAATCGCCCTTGACCGCGCCGAAGAGGAGCGGCTTACTCGGAAAGCGGGGAATATCGTCAAACAACTGAGGGCTGCCTGCGAAGTGCAGAAAAACATAGGCAAGAGTGTCAAGAATGGCATTCTTGAACTGGAGGAGCTTTTTGGCCGCATAACGCACTACAGGCGGAGGTGGCTTGCAGCCGAGAAGCACCAAAAAGACACGCTCTCCCTCGAGGCATCAGTGGGTCCTAGCAGCAGCAAAAGAATGGCCGGTAGCCCAATTGAAGGCGACTGTGAGAAAAGGAGGAAGGATGAGACCATAAACGAAGTTGACACTCCAGGCGAGGAGTTCCATGTGGTGCGAAACAAGGCAGCGAAAAAAGCGGCCAAAAAGCTACTCCTAGAAAAAAAAAGACAAAGAGCTCAACCACGAAGAGAACAAGGAGCCCCCCGCTATACCGCAGAAAACAAAAAGCAAACCGCGGCACAAACCCTTGCGAGAGGCACTGCTTATTAAACCCACTAAGGGCCGAACCTACGCAGATGTCCTCCGTGAAATTAAAGGAGCGGTCAAGCCAGACGACACCAAAACTGCCATCAAAGCAGTTCGACCAACCCGGACCGGCGGCTTGCTGGTGGAATTCGGGCCAGAGACCACAAACAAAGATGCATTCCGTGACGCGGTTCAAAAGGTTCTTGGAGATGCGGCAACGGTTGCCTCGCTCGAACCAATGGCCACCCTGGAAATCAGGGACCTCGACTGCGTCACGGACAAAGCTGAAGTAGAGGATGCCATTAGGAGGGAGTTCCCCAGCTTAAGCGAAGTCAAGGCAAGATTGACGCGTGAAAACACAAGGGGGCAACGCATGGCTATTGTCGAACTAGCTGATAAAGACGCCCAGCAAATCCTGGCGAAGGGCAAAATTAAGATAGGTTGGGTGATCTGCAGGATACGGAGAAGAGCGATCCCTATCCGCTGCTTCAGATGCCTCGAATACGGACACACCGCGTATGGCTGTAGGGGACCCGACAGGAGATCTCTGTGCTACAAATGTGGTGAAACGGGGCACAAAAGGAAGGAGTGCACGAACGAGGCAAAATGCATTCTTTGCAAGGACGCTAAGCTAGCACCCGGCGACCTCAAACATGAGCCGGGGACAGGGAGATGCCGAGTTTTCAAGGAGGCCCTAACTAAAGCCAAATCGATACTCAAATGATCCGTATCCTGCAGGTCAATTTGCACCGAAGCACAAACGCCCAGGACCTACTTGAGCAATTAGCGAGGGATAAGAAAGCTGACCTCCTGTTGCTGAGCGAGCAACATCATAACAAGGACTCGCAAGCGTGGTACCCTGACAAAACTGGTACCTCGGCCATCTGGGTTCGAGACAGCGCCCGCCTTCAGGTGCAGGGCCATGGACGCGGGGATGGCTTTGTGTGGGTGCGGTGTTCAGGGATAACATATTTCAGTGTTTATCTGACACCTAACGAGGCAATGCGATCCTTTCGAACCAAACTCGATGCCCTGGAGGACGCTGTCTCGAACACAGAGGGCCACATGCTGGTCGGGGGAGACTTCAACGCTAGAGCCATCGAATGGGGTATGCCACAATCCGACCCAAGGGGAAAGCAAATATTGGACATGGCGGCCAGAACAGCGCTTTTTGTCCTAAATACTGGTAACACCCCTACTTTCCGCCGCTGGGGTTGCGTAGGAACCATACCCGATGTGACACTCGCTTCGGAGTCCCTGGTACCTAGAGTACACAACTGGCGAGTACTAGAGGACTACTCGGCTAGTGATCACCAGTATATAGCTGTTGAGATTCACGACGGTGCCACCCTGCGTGCATATGCCCAAACTTCAATCCTCGGATGGAGGACTGGGAGGATGGACGTCGAGAAGTTCACTGACGCGCTTACGGCAGGCGCACCGTTGCTGGGAGCTCCGCCAGGGTGTGGAGGGCCTACAGCCAAGGACTTGGTGAACTCAACTATGAGTACCATCATAGCTGCTTGCGAGTCTTCCATGCCCCGCCGGAGACCCCGACATGGTAAGCCTCCAGTATACTGGTGGTCAAACGAGATCGCCGAACAAAGAAGCGAGTGTCACAAACTTCGGCGAGAGGCCCAGCGGGCGCGAACACGGGAGGAGGCAGACACTAGGCTAGCAGCATACAGGTCCGGCAGGAAATATCTTCGCAGGCTTATTAACAAGAGCAAGGCCCGATGCTGGCAAGACCTCGTGGACGATGTAAATAGGGATCCGTGGGGCCTTGGCTACAAGCTGGTCATGGGGAAACTTGGTGCCCTACGGAAGCCTTGTATACATGACGCGGAAAAGATGGACACGATAGTGCGGGGACTCTTCCCCGCCCATCCCGTCCGTGTTGACGCTGTCCATGGTGAAACAGCAGTCGAGTGCCCACTCTTCACACAGCTGGAACTGGAGGAGGCAGTCCTCTCCCTGAAGGCAAGGAAGGCTCCAGGTCCAGATGGTGTTCCAGCTGAGGTGTTGCAGCTCGTCTATCACCATTGTCCTGACTTGCTGCTCAGCACATTCAACGCTTGCCTACGGGACGGGGTTTTCCCGGTACGATGGAAGGTGGCGAGGCTCGTGCTGGTCAGCAAGGGGAAGGGAAATCCCGAATCGCCGTCTGCATACCGCCCGTTATGCATGCTAGACACGGCTGGGAAAGTGCTAGAGAAACTCATCAAGGGAAGACTCACTGACGCGATTCGTGCTGCTGGGGACCTATCTCCTCGGCAGTATGGCTTTAGAGCAGGACGTTCTACCATTGATGCGATTGCAGAGGTGGTGAACGCGGTCCAAAAGGCAGAGGCATATAGTCGCACCAAGCGACGGATCGTCCTGTTGGTGACACTCGACGTCAGGAATGCCTTCAACTCCGCTAGATGGGTGGATATTCTGGATACGCTGGAAAACTCTTTTCAAGTTCCAGAATATCTAATGCGGCTTTTGAGGGACTACCTAAAGGACCGAAGCCTGCTCTACGACACGACACAGGGCCAACGAAGGATGGCGGTTACATCGGGTGTTGCCCAGGGATCTATCCTTGGTCCGGACCTGTGGAACGTGTCTTACGACGGGCTACTGAGACTTGAGATGCCAGATGAGTCGCGTTTGGTCGGCTATGCGGATGATGTTGCGGCTCTGGTCGCCGGACGCACCGTTGAACAAGCGCAACTTAGGCTAGGTATGCTAATGCGCCGAGTGAGGGACTGGATGACTACTCGCGGGCTCAGTCTAGCACTGGAGAAAACCGAAGTGGTCATCTTGACAAAAAAGAGAATCCCTAGAGTAAGGATGATCAGTATTGGAGATATACAGATCGAATCGAAGCCAGCGGTGAAGTACCTGGGGCTACTGATCGACTCGAAGATGAGTTTCTCTGAGCAAATCAGGGCAACGGCTGAGAAGGCTGCTTCGGGAATATCGGTCCTGAGTCGACTTATGGCCAACGTAGGGGGACCCAGCCCATCAAGAAGACGCCTCTTGATGAGTGCTGTAGGGTCAGTGCTACTGTACGGAGCAGAGGTATGGGGCGACGCTCTCAGCAAGGAGGTATACCGAAAACGATTGGCACAGGTACAGAGAAGAGGAGCACTGAGAATTGCATCTTCGTATCCAACAGTCTCCGACTCGGCGGTGAGAGTGATTGCAGGCGTGATACCTGTCGCCCTCCTTGCTAGAGAGCGCCGCGCTATTTACCTGCGCCGAAACGAGGATGCGAGGGAGATGGTTGTCCGCGAGGAGAGACAACGCTCGCTCAACGATTGGCAGCAGTCTTGGGTGAATTGCACGAAGGGAAGGTGGACTGCGCGCCTCATCCCGGATGTGAGACCGTGGCTAAATCGAAAGCATGGTGAGACTGACTTCTATCTGACCCAGCTTTTGAGCGGGCACGGGTGTTTTCAGTCTTACCTGCACAAGATCGGCAAGTCACGGTCTCCCGATTGTCGGTTTTGCCCAGGAGAGGAGGACAATGCCTGTCACACATTTTTTGCGTGTACGAAATGGGCCAGGCTGCGAAGGGAACTCTACAGGGAGACGGGAGAGCTCACCCCGGATAATATAGTTGCGGTGATGCTCGAATCGGTTGACAAATGGAACCAGGTGGCACATTATGCTCGGGCAGTCCTAAAATATAAAACGGACTCACAGCAGCCGGAGGCGCTGGGGCTGGGGGATCGCTCTTCTGGCAATTCCTCTTCCCCCCTCCCCTCCCGCTAGGAAAGGGACTCCCCAGCTTGAAGGCGCCCCACGGCGTAACAAAACGAGACCTGGCCCGAAGTAATGTGTCAAACGGTTCCAGGCTAGGTTCTCAGATTGACAGGGGAGGTGTTTAGTGGGTAGTACAAAGGTATCCTCCATGGGAGTCCCACACTGCCAGACTCGGCGGGCATAAATGCCTTCACCTCCCTACCACAAAAAAAAAAAAAAAAAAAATATAGGGTCTCTACCTATTCACCCATTTCTCGTACGTTGGCGAATGTTCTACCGAGAGGTACCTGGTAGATTCGAGCAAATTTAATGAATGGAGTGACGTCACTTGCAGATGTTGATCATGCTTGTTGGGTTCTCGTGGTTTCGAGTGAATTCGTGTTCTTCATTGTTGTGAAAACAATTGCGACAGTAGCTCGCAGAATTATTTGTACATGTAATTATTTGTACATGTAACACTGCCCCCACCTCAGTTCTTTTCGCCCCGAAAAGATGTGTCGCTATTTGTAGTCAATTCTCCCTGGGTGTAATATGGGGCAAGACGGTCCAGATGCACGATTTTCATTTTAGCTCTCGGCTTACGATGTTCCTGTATTCGGTATACGACGTCGTTGATTCGCTTTGTAACTCGGTATGGTCCCTCCCAATTATGTTGCAACTTTGGAGACCTACCCTTTCGCCGTTGCGGGTTATAAAGCCACACCAAGTCATCTTGCTGGAAGCCAGTAGAATTAGCCTTTAGATCATACCTGGTCTTCATGCGGTCAGTAGCCGATTCGAGGTGTTTTCGCACTGTCCGATGTATCTGGTTCAACCGTTGTCTTAGATCACTTGCGTACTCCGAGACCGTTTGGGGTTTCTCAGGGGGTGTTCCGAACTTTATATCGGCTGGCAGACGAATAGTCTTTCCAAAAATGACTTTGGCTGGGGCTTGGCCCGTCGATGCATGTTCGGCAGCTCTGTACGCCATCAAAAATAGTGGGATATGTCGGTCCCAGTCCCTTTGGTTCTCGTCAACCATCTTGGCAAGGTGTTTATTGAGCGTGCCGTTGAAACGTTCGACCATTCCATCGGATTGGGGATGCAGCGGTGTTGTCCTCGTTTTCCGTATTCCGAGCAGCTCGCACATTTCGCCAAAAACTAGTGACTCAAAGTTTCGGCCTTGATCCGAATGTAATTCGCAAGGTACGCCGTACCTACTGACCCAATTTAACACTAGCTGTTCAGCTACGGTAGTTGCTTCCTGGTTGGGAATGGGGTAGACCTCGGGCCACTTGCTGAAATAATCGGCTACAACCAGCGTATATCGATTTCCCCAATCGGTTTCAGGAAAGGGTCCTGCGATGTCAACAGCAATCCTTTCGAATGGCACGCCTACGTTATAGGCTTGCATTTGTCCTCTCAGTCGTCGCTTTGGGCCTTTGACGGAAGCGCAAATTGTGCATCTGCGACACCAGTCCTCTACGTCTTCTCGAGCGTGGAGCCAGTAGAACCGTTCCCGCAATTTCGCTAAGGTCTTGTTAACACCAAGGTGGCCTCCCGAGGATCCTTCATGCATTTCCTTAACCACATCGTGGATTCGGCTTTTGGGAAGTATAGTTTGCATCCTATAGGAGCTACCATCCGCCGTTTCCCATTTCCGCTTGAGTACGCCACCCTCCACCTGAAGGGAGTTCCATTGTGCCCAATAGCTTTTCAGGGTTGCGCCATGCATTGAAACGTCTTTCCACTCAGGTCGCCCAGTCGTCTCCTTCCATACGAGCAATGGTCCGATGTCTTCATCGGCTAACTGGGCGTTTCGAATCTCCTCCGATGACCAACCTTCATCGAATTCCGCCGTTATCAATCGCAGATCAACGAGCGGTTCCTTTTCCTCAATCCGTCGGCAATGCTTGCAGTTAGCTGGACATGGACGGCGGGATAGGGCGTCAGCATTTCCATGAACTCCGCCCTTCCGATGAACAATTTCGTAGTCGTATGACTGCAATCTTTCGATCCATCTCGCAACTTGTCCCTCGGGGTTTTTGAAGTTGAGCAACCATCTCAGTGATGCATGGTCCGTTCGAAGAACAAATTTCTGCCCATATAGATACTTGTGGAACTGCTTAGTGGCCTCTATTATAGCCAATAGCTCCTTCCTGGTCACGCAGTAATTCCTCTCACTTTTTGAGAGAACTCGACTGTAATAAGAGAGGACTCTTTCTTCGCCATTGATCTGCTGGGAGAGTACAGCTCCAATACCGCCGTTGCTTGCATCGGTGTCAACTACAAACATTTTTCCGGGTTTCGGATACGCCAGCACGGGTGATTCACACAGCTTTTCCTTCAGGGTCTCAAAGGCTGTCTGGCATTGTTCATTCCAGACATACGGACGATTTTTCTCGGTTAGCTGATGGAGACACTTAGCTATTTTGGCAAAGTCTTTGACGAATCTTCGATAGTAGGTCGCCAGACCCAGAAAACTTCGTAGTTGGCGCTTGTTGTTTGGTGTTGGCCAGCTTTTCACGGCTTCAATTTTCTCAGGGTCTGTTTTGACCCCTTTTGCTGATACGACGTGTCCCAGGTATTTTACTTCATCTGCGAAAAGAGTAGACTTCTCGGGACTAAGTTTCAAATTTGCCAGTCGTAATCGGGAGAAAACCTCTTCTAAGTTCCGCACATGCTCTTCGAACGTTCTACCGATGACGATGATGTCATCTAGGTATACCAAGCAGGTTTTCCAGGTTAGACCACGTAGCACATATTCCATCAAGCGTTCGAAAGTGGCTGGGGCATTGCAAAGCCCAAACGGCATCACAACAAATTGCCACAATCCGGTCCCAACTGAAAATGCGGTCTTCTCTCGGTCCTTCTTGTCAATTTCTACCTGCCAGTAGCCACTCTTGAGATCGAGTGTAGAAAACCATTTTGCGTCGGCCAAAGTGTCCATGATGTCATCGATGCGTGGGAGTGGGTAACTATCTTTCTTAGTGACGTCGTTAAGCTGCCTATAGTCGACACAAAAACGAGTGCTACCATCCTTTTTCTTGACTAGAACTACAGGCGCGGCCCATGGACTGACAGAAGGTTCAATAACGCCTTGTTTTTCCATGTCCGCGATCAGCGCGCTCACTTCTCCTTGTTTGGCTATAGGGAGACGTCTCGGTGCTTGTCGAATCGGCTTGGCTCCCTGTGTATCTATGACGTGAGTTATCATACTCGTTCGGCCTTGGTCATCCGGGCTTGTTGAGAAGATGTCACTGTACTTGGTGACCAGATGAGAGGCTCGTTTGAATAGCTGCACTGGCAATTTGACCTGCTTCAATATTGCAGACGTAGATTCCCGGGCTTTGTCTGTGTCTTGCCTCCTTTCCCAATGATGGTCGTGAGTAGCTTCCAAAGAGGTGATGGTGGAAACAGGCTGGCAGCTGCCGATGACTTCTCCCGCTTTGATGCTCGTGGTTGAGTCTGCGGTGTTAAGGACTCTAACCGGCACATATCCGTTCCTTAAAGATCTTACAAGGCATCGTCCTACAATCAAACTGCGTAATGCAGACGTCGTTGTTGGCTCTATCAGATAAGATCGGTGGTCTCCAGAATCACCATCAAGCTTGGCCCATACAATGCTTTCGGAAGAATTCGGTACATCAGTGTCAGTACATACCACTACATTCATCTTGGGAATTCGGACGGTGGGATCCTCCATCAGTACTTCTACATTCTGCCATTTCAATACACGTTTGCCCAAATCCAACGTGATTCCATGTGGTCGCAGAAAATCCATTCCGAGAATGCAGTCATCCATAATGTTCGCGACCAGAAAATTATGTCGGAACACAAGGTCTCCCAACTGTATCTGGAGGTTGACCTCTCCATGAACAGGTGCAGTTTCTCCCGTAGCTGTCCGTAGTGAGAAAATTCTGCCCTTGTGAAGTTGTTGCTGTCTAACTAGCTCTGGTCGGATAATCGATCGGGTTGCACCAGTGTCGATTGTTATGGTGCAGTGTTCTCCGTCAACTTGACCCGGAAGACATAAGTCTGCTTCTCCACGATGTAGTCTTGACACGGTGATGGTGGTGCTGGGGACGTCGATCCTCCTAGCCAACCTCTGCCCCACGAAGTTGGCTCTTACATGTTTCCCGACCCCTCTGTTTGAAGGGCTTCCATTCTGGGCTCCTGACTCGGTCTGGATCTCCTTCTAGCTGCACACTCTGGACAATAGCTCGGTTTTCTTCGCTTCTTGCAGTCTCTTTGCAGGTGCCCCTTCTCTCCGCAATTCCAGCATCTAGGCGCACCATTTACATGCGGGTCTCGCTCAATTTCCACGCGCTCACACCTGCACTCGTCTGTCACTACCTCACGAACCCGGGCAGTGGTACGAGTCACATTTTTCGCTGCCTCAAAGTTCAGACTATAAGCCAGTGCGTCCTTAACCGTTTGCTTTTGAGCTAAACGCACGGCTTGTTGCAATTCCGGGTCCTTTAGTGCGCTGATGAATGCTTCTGTCGCTGCATCATCTCGATGTTCTGGGTCGTAGGCTGGATAAGCCAAAAGTGCCAGCCGCTCAATGTCTTGGGCTAGCTGCTGCAGGGTTTCACCAGACTTCTGCATTCGATGCCTTAGCTGTGACCGATAAATCTGCTTTAGATGATCGTCTCCATAACGCATGTCGAGCGCATTCATTATAGCATTCGGGTTTGAGTGCAATTCAACGGGGATCGTCTGCAACAGCTCGGCAGCTTGGCCTCTTAGAGCGAGAATCAATGCAGTTGCTCGTTCCTGCTCATTCCAGTGATTTATGCGAGCGGCCGCTTCGAACTGGGTTTTGTAAATAGTCCAGACCGTTTCCCCATCGAATATTGGTGCTTGCACATTTCTAGATGAGCTTTGCGCTGCGGTTATAATTGGGGCTGGTGGGGCGGTTACTACTGCCTTTGCTGCTTCCAATTCCTTTTTCATGTTTTCCATCTCATTGTTGATTCTCTCCTCGACCTGGCTGACCTTTTCCTCGACCTGGTGAACCTTTTCCTCGACCTGGTCAACCTTTTCCTCGACGCCTTTAATTTGCTTGTTGAGACTACCGAGCTCCGCTTTTATTGCGGTTGACTGTTTCTCCAGCTTCTGTGTGATGTCTGCCTTGATGTCTGCTTTGATTTCGATTGCTTGTTGGTCCAGCTTCGCTGATTGTTCGTTTAGCTTCGCAGCTAAACTGGATGTCTGTTCATTTAGCTGCGCTGATTGTTCATTTAACTTCGCTGTTAAATTGGATGACTGTTGTCGCTGCTCTTGCTGCATCAGCATCAACATTTGCATCAGCGCATTTTCTGGTTCCTTCGATTTTGGTGTTTCTACTTCTCCACCTTCTGCGCCTTTTTCCGCATCTGAGAACTCACCCGAATCCAGATTCACGCCTTCCGACTCGATCGCGTCACGCAAGCGTGCAATCAGTGTGGCCTTTGTACCTTGCGTAGCCAGGTTTCGCTGTTCCAACTCTTCCTTAAGCTCCGACATGGTCAATTCATTAATTTTTAAGTTTAAGCTTCGTGGCATTTTTAATGTTTCTTTAAATTTTACTATTGTGCACTATAAAAATGTTCAAATTTTCACTTTCAAAATTTTTCTTTCGCACTTCTTGACACCACTGTCGCGTGTTTTCCGTTCGCGGCCAATAATTTTAATGTTCCGGGAAAGTGAAAACGCAATGTCTTTTAATTTAAGTTAAAAGAGTTTATTTTATTTCAAAAGTGCACAATGATCGATTTAACACTTTCACTAATTTTAATTTTCACTATTAAAAATTAAAATTTAACACTTGTCGATAAATTTATTATCGCAATTGTCTTCTAAATTACTTCACTATTACGAAACACACTTTCGCAGTTCTTATCGCGGTCGAATGAATGATGATCCCCCCATTCATTCAGCTCGCCTTTATATAGGGTCTCTACCTATTCACCCATTTCTCGTACGTTGGTGAATGTTCTACCGAGAGGTACCTGGTAGATTCGAGCAAATTTAATGAATGGAGTGACGTCACTTGCAGATGTTGATCATGCTTGTTGGGTTCTCGTGGTTTCGAGTGAATTCGTGTTCTTCATTGTTGTGAAAACAATTGCGACAGTAGCTCGCAGAATTATTTGTACATGTAATTATTTGTACATGTAACAATATATATATATATATATATATATATATATATATATATATATATATATATATATATATATATATATATATATATATATATATATATATATATATATATATATATATATAATTATTTTTACGGTGTGTTCTCATTAAATTTGCCTTTCTCTAGTTCTTTTCTTGTTTAAGGAAGTGTTTAAATACAACGATTAGAGATTAAAGATCAACTTTTCTCGCATTTCTTCTTGTTGAAAGATACATAGGCGGATAGATTCGCGCTTCCAAAGTAGATATCTCGCACTTGGCTGCTCACACAGAAAAGTGATTTTCGTCGATGGAAAATTGAAAAGGGAACGAGAGAAAATTTATCGTGAGATGAACGGAGGGAACTATGTTTATGCACCAAATTCACTGTTATTTACGTTACAATTGCGAGTGCTGCGGTACTGTAATTTGCGATCGAGTTCTAATTTTTTTTTGTTGCTAACAAATTGAAAGGAATTTCCACAATCCGGTTTGTAATATTTAATTCTTCACGCCATTTGATTTACAGTTGGGAAGTTGGAACTGTAACCACCGCAAATTCTCCACTCTCCGATCACTCTATGGTTCGCAACGCATTCATGAACCAAAACGATTGAACTTTACAGATGATTTTTCAACACAACTGTAATTATTTCACGTCAATATTTTTTCTTCCCTTTTCTCTCGACTAACGGTTTTTCACCAAATGTATCGCAATTAATGCATAAAATATTTTCCTTCGCAGGATAGGGACAAACACCGTTATTTTTTCCCGCACGCGGAACCACTTTCTAATTAAAACTTTTAAAACCAAAGAGAATTTAACGGCGCAGGATCCTCGAAGAGTCACTTCACCAGTTGCGAATATTTTCCACTCAAAACTTTTCCGTTCTTACAAACTTTGTGGCGATAGAAAGTACAATAGCACGAAATAGCTCGTCACTATAATTTTTCACGAAACCCCTTATCAATTTTTCTTTTCTCTCTCTACGCGGCGTCCGCGCTGTGTCGCGGTTTCTAGCAGACTTCCCCAATCTCCCGGCAACAGCACCAGCAACACCAGCCGGTCCTACTCCCGCTACCGCCACTAATACATAATCGACACCATTCGTGTTACACCTAATTCAAAATGTGTATTGATTTGGGCTTTCAGTGTGCTCGTGTACTGCAAAGTATTGACGGGTATTGCACGCAATCCTGATTTCAATTGCATAATAATTGACCAGATTGTTGTTTCGGGTAGAAGCGGACCATTTGCTGTCCTTTGTAAATTACTTTCATGGCTGAATGGTCGTGCTTCACCGGGGAATGGATCTGTGTAACCATTAGTATCTTGTGTTGGCGTAAAATATTTCGCTAACAGTGTATGTGAGCCTGGATGATAATCGTAAACTAATACTAATGAGTTATCGCCGAAAGCTTTTGTCGTAAATACTACACGCAATTGTACTACGTTCGAATGCTGCAGTTGCTTCCACATCTCAACAACGGTCATGCATTTTGTTGATTGTAAACGAAACCATGTAATCGGCGCAAACAGTACTTTATACCCGTCGAACTGTTTGTCGCTTTGTACGTTGACGACGGTTGTATTAATTTCGGATGTAGTGTGTCGGGTTCGAGTGGATACAACGAATGATAGTTGTCAACTTCGATGGGCAAATTGGAATTGTCCGGATTTTCCATAAGATTGGCAATTTCATTTTTTTCCTTTTTTTTTGTGGTAGGGAGGTGAAGGCATTTACGCCCGCCGAGTCTGGCAGTGTGGGACTCCAATTGAGGATACCCTGGGATTTTTTTTCCTTGGATCTCGCTACACATCTCTTCGGGCATGAAAAATGCAGATGACAGCAGCGTTTTCGGCTTCATATTTATCACATTCGAGGCTGGACCAGGATATACATGTCCCATGTGATTATACATGAGGGTGGACGCGGTTGTTTGCGGGACACTCTCCGAGCCAACGGAACTCGTTTGGCTGGAAGTATGATTGGCAGTCGGATAGAAATATATTGTACCACCAACATTTTCCTGATGAATACCAGCGGTAATGCTGTGGGCGTCGGAGAAGTTTGTGGAGTATTTATTGCGGGCGAGGTGTCACCAACACTTGGTGGCGAGTCATTGTGTATTGAATAACAGCTCGGTGAAGAGTTTATATGTTGTGATGGAATGAATTCTGGTGATTGTGACGGTACCTGAGCTTTCTTAATTGATATTGGTGAGTCCAAAGAGAGTCTAGACAAACCAGAGGAAAGACCATATGTTGGCGTCACTACATTATGCCGATTCAAATATGTTGCGAGTTTACTCTCGGAAGGGATACCGCCATTTGCTGTTGGATAAAATAGAGGGTCCATAGCGGCCGTATCCCAAACCTCCTCGATGTCAAAGTCATCGCATTGTATTGTACAATTATTTGTTTTATTCACAATGCTAAATGTGAATGCACCAATTTTAGCGCTTTTATTTAATTACATTATTTTACTCAATCGTTCGAATCTTCCACTTTATAATCGCGTTATCGTTTTCATGCAGTAGCTAATAATTTTTTTAAAAACTTCCTCAATTTATTTTTAATTTAATCAATCTTAAATTCGGCGGTGCCGGTTTTGGTGGTGATTAAGTTGCCTCATAGTTGCTTTTGTTTCATTTGTAATTGTTATGCAGATTTTCTTTTCATTCATTTGTTTCGTTTCGTTTCGTTTTACTTTTTTTTTTTTACTTCATATAAATTAAAACACGAGCCTTAAATACTCACCCGGATAAAAGAATCATTACAATTACGTACTTGTGTATATATAACTTAAACATTCTCTTTTTTCCTATCTGTGTGAATTTTTTAGTGTTTTCATGCTTGTAATTTTTGTTCTTAAAATTTTTAAGTGTTATATCCTAGCATTTAGACGCTTTTCATCTTCTTCAAAAGAGAAAATTAGAATTTGTCTTATTTTTCCTTAACGATGGAAAACAATTATTATTATGAGGCCGCATGTGCAACAAGTTCGGAAAAAGCAATTTTTCAGTTCTGCATAAGTGACAATTAGGACCGATTGTTCATCTCTGGACATTAACTGGACCTTTTCCATTACGCCAGCATCTAACTTATTGAGACATTTAACTATATGCGCCTGATCCAAATACGGTCTACCATCTTCCGTCACTGAATGGAATAAGTTGTCACGAAACAGTTTCAGCATATATCGATCACCAGTTTCGGACCATGTAGGGTCCAAATTAAATTCAGGCCGTTCATTGATACAACCCAATTTCACGAGTAGCCTATAGAGACGACCATTCTCCATCTCTTTGGCCAATTCATGTTCTTTTTCTTATCCCCCTTTGAGATATTCTTCTGGGCTTTACCTGCCTTTTTGGCTGCTTTTCCACTGGTCTTTGGCGGCATCGTCAAAAATTAATTCACTCTCCGTCAGCACGTCAACTTTATAACTTAACTTGACTTGACGGTTTGGTTCTTATTATTTATGACGCTGACACGCTCCGTGCTCGATTACTACAACTACTAGCCATGATTCGTTCGTATGTCCATCCAAGTCAGAAGTACAGGAACCGCAGGTTGTCTGCCGTCGCATGTGCCATGCGTTCCTCCTATCACATCACCGGAGTATCCCCGTATTTTGCCGCCTTTGGTCAATAAATGGTGTACCATGGGGCGGTTGCTTTGTCTCCTCATGACAACCTAATATAGTGACCTGGGAGGTCGCAAGGAACAAATGAAAGGCAATACAATTTTCAATCCCAGCCTTCTGCTTTCAAGGTCGGTGAAGAAGTCGACCGCAGGTGTTACAGACAGTGATACCGCCGCTCATTATAATTACAAATTTCAGTCACTCCAGGCAGTGGCCTGCATCAGAGTGACTGCCTTGTAAATATCCACGGTGAGAGCGTGGCATCCAAAAAATATGTCCATCTGTTCGAAACATAAAGCTCAGGAACTCACTTCCGTTCGACTTTTGTTCCTTTCCAACATTTTTTTTTTAGTCAGTTTGTTCGGGAAAATGTTTGCCATTGTAATACATCGGGTGCTATGCTAGCTTTTCCTGTTGATATAAGAAATTAAGTTCAAACCTACAACTGGTAAGAATAATAATTGTGCACTATTTATGGCAAGTATATTCAAGCAATATAACAACTTATAAACTGGATTGCTATTTTTCTTATATGTACGAGAGCAGTCCGATAAGTATTAAGCCTACAAAAGAAAAACGAAAATTTTGGGGAAGTGCCAAATTTATTTCTCAACATAATCTCCTATTAACTCGATACACTTGGCCCAGCGATGCTCCGTCTTCTCTAATCCATCTGAAAAATACGTTTGCCTCCGTGACAGCGATGACCTCCTCATTTGACTCAAATTTCTACCCGGCTAGTGACTTTTTCAAGCTTGGAAACAAGAAGAAGTCGCGCGGAGCCGTCGCGGCGGCGGACCTGTGAGCCGATGCGTTGTCATGGTAGAAGAGCATTTTTTCTTCGCCAAATGAGGACTTTTTTCTGCAATTCAGCGTCGAATCGGCCCAATAATTCGGCATAGTAGAGCCCTGTGACCGTTTTGCTCTTCTCTAGGTAGTCGATGGAGATCACACCTTGCGAATTCCACAAAACGGTAGCCATCACCTCTCCGGCAGATAAGTCTTCGCCTTCTTCGGAGCCCGTTCCCCGGGTGAAGTCCACTGTTTCGACTGCTCCTTGTTCTCTGGTATGTACCTGTGGAGTCATGTTTTGTCGGAAGGTCATGAAACGACGCAGAAACTCATTCGGATTGCACTTAAACAGCGTCAAACACTGCTCTGAGGTGGTCTCCCGGTTGCGTTTGTGGTCCGGAGGGAGCAAACACGGGACCCATCGTGCCGACAGCTTTCTCATGCCCAAAATTTCATGCAGGGTATGACCCACAGGGTCTTTTGAGATGCCCACTGTCTCATGTTATCATCCGTGGTAGGCGTTTTCGGGGTACCTGGGCGTGGCTCATCTAAAACCGGCGTGCGACCACGTTGAAACTCGTTAAACTACTAGTTTACGGTCGCCGTCGCAGGAGCAGAGCCATCGTACACAGCATCCAAACCTTCTTTGATTTCGTTGCCAGATTTCCCTTCCAAAAGCAAGAATCGAATCACCGACCGATATTGCTCTTTCTCCATTTTTCTAAAATTCACGGACAGGCCTGATTCTACACTCGGTCAAAACAAAACTACGGGCCCGATTCGGCTGAAATTTTGACAGTAGCCGTCTACAAGAATGTACTACACATAATGAATCTCTCTTGCGATAGTGGCGCCATCGGGCGGTGAGGGTAAATACTTATCGGACCGCCCTCATATAGAATTTGGTTTTTATCTATGTAGTTCTGTTTGAAACATTGTTGAAATCTTACTCTAATTTGTTGAAATTTAAACCTAATGAATGAATACTGAAATTGTTGAAAATTTTGTATGCTCTGAATTTTTATTACTCAAATGAAAATTCATTTATTAAAAAAGAATAAACATGAGAAATACCGTTTGCTGTAAAGTGAAATTAATTATGAAATGAAATAAAAACTCAAATAATTATTTTTTGTCATATTTCTCCTTTGTAGCGAAATACGTTAAGCAATCTTTGGAAAGCACTCCAACATTACTATAAATCATAAAACTTACTGAGCCATTTGGAATGAAAAACAAAAAATTTATAATTTTAAAGCAAAATCTAAAATGAACTGCTGTATTTAATATAGGTAGCAAGTTAAGCCTCACAATTATATTTAAATGGCCCAAAACCAACTACTTTTCAACTAAGCATTAACGCATTAAATAGAATTAAAGCCAATGAATTTCCGTTATTGGAGCAGCTTTATTAGAATTGAACACATAATTCGGGTCGAAGACAATTAGTTGTATTGATTGAATCACACAAAAACTGTAACACAAACGAAAATTTACCAAAATAAAATTTAAAAAATCTATTTATTCAAACCTTATGGGAAACCTGCCGACGGGCCTCGGAATGGATTGAACTCACGGCAACGACCTCGCAATCGGAAAAAGGAATATGGCATTGGATCCTGGAATGTCAGCTCATGCAATTTCCTTGGCGCTGTTAGGGACCTTTTACAACAGGCCAGTCAATATTAATTAAACATAATGGCAATCCAGGAAACGAACTGGACTGAAAACTATATTCAAGACATGAGATCGCACTCATTCAAAAGTGGGAAGCCTACTGGAAAACAAGAATTCCGAATGGCCTTCATTGTGGATAGGGTTTTCAAATCGCACGTCGTTGATTTTAAGGCAGTCAATGAACGGTTGTGTGCGATCTTCAAAATCTGGCTGATCAACGTACACGCCTCGACCGAAATAAAGGACGAAGAAACTAAGGAAACGTTCTACAATCACCTGGTCAACTCATTGCCTACAAACGACACAAAAATAATTCTGGGTGATTTCAACCCTAAGGTTGGCAATGAGATATCTCATCGGGGAATGACTGGAGGATATAGCCTCCACGATGAAGCAAATGACAACGGCCAGCGCCTCATTGACTTTGCATGTAGCAGAAATCTTGTCATACGTTCGACTTGCTTCCCACATTGACTACAAAAATTTGACAGCGTAAGGTTCCAAACGGCGTCTGTGGCCAAAAATTTCACGGAGACTCTCGACAACCAGTTGGCTCTCATCTTATCAGACGCATCGTTAAAGACAAGCAACGAGCTCTGGATGGAAGTGAAAGCGGCTATTATCCGTGGCAGAACAAACGATCGGACATCAAGCCCGGCGCAAGAGAAATGATTGGTTCGATAATGAGTGCCAGAACGCATTAGACAAAAAGAATCAGGCATATAAAGATTACGTATATAGTTCGCGTGGCTTAGTGGTTAGAGCACTAAGCCCGTAACCCGAAGGTCTCTGGTTCAAGTTTCGTTGGCGTCACCGAGATTTTGTTCGAGTGGTTCTTGGGACGGACTATAAGCCTGTTCAGTTATGATACGTGCTGGTTTAAAATCGGAACGTATCTCAGCTGGATGGACGGACACACGGCCAAAGCGTGGTAATGATCATATCACCTTATGGAGTGCCGATACGTTAGATCATGACAATGAGATACTCTAACAATCTCTAAGCGAAGGCCCGCAGGGGGCTGTAGGGCTCCGAAGAAGAAGTATAAAGATTACGTAGATCAGAAAACCAGGACAAAGACAGAACACTATGAAAATCTCAGAAGAGTAGCGAATAAGATAATTGAAATTAAGAAAAGAAAATACTATGTCGACCAATTGAGAAGTATAGATGTAAGTTTAGTGAGCAACAACACAAGACAAGCATACAAAGTAGTGAACAGCCTGAAACGTGGTTATCAGCGCAAAACCGTGATGACATCGACAATATCATCGCTGATGAAACCAAGATTAAGGAAAGATGGGCATCATATTTCAAGAACCTCCTTAACCCTCTGCACAGCTCCAGAACATCGGAGCCTATAGATGTTTGCGGAGAGCCTCCATTGGCCCCATCAACTCTGGAAGACATTTGTTCCATCATCAAAGCCCAAAAGTATAATAAAGCGCCGGGCATCGATGGGATTCCAGTGGAGCTCATCAAATATGGTGGCAGCAGTGTTCATAAAGCTATTCACAAAGTCATCCAGCACATTTGGAAACAAGAACATATGCTGAAAGAGTGGAGCCAATCAATTATATTCCCTATCCACAAAAAAGGTGAGAAGCTGCAGTGCGAAAATTACAGAAGCATATCACTACTTTGCACGGCATACAAAATATTTTCTAAAATCTTAGAAAATAAAGTCGGATCATACGCCAACAGGTATTATTGGGGAGTATAAAGGTGGTTTTAGAGCAGGTAAATCGACAATAGACCAATTGTTCACAGTCAAGCAGGTACTTGAAAAATGCTGGGAGTGCAACACAGACGTGCACCAAATTTTCGTTGACTTTTAGCAAGCATACGACAGTATTGATCGTAACGTACAGGACCAAGTAATGCTTTGCTTTGGCACCCCAGCCAAATTAGTCCGTCTTACCAAAATGACAATGACGTCGACGACCTCCGAAGACTGCATAAATAACCAACTCATCGATGCCTTTGACACAAATATCGGACTGAAGCAGGCAGGTGGGCTGGCCCCATTGCTATTCAATTTGGCTCTGGAGTATGTCATAAGGAAGCTACCTGTCGATACACGAGGAACATGACTACTCGTATACAAGTCGAGCCAAGTAGTAGCTTATGCCTATGTCACGGTCATTAAAAACTGCCAAAGAACTGTTCCTGAAACTTGACAGCGAAGAAAAACTAGTAGGGCTACAAATCAAATAAACAAACAAATGAAAATAAGACAGACCTCATGACGAAGTCGAGGAAATATACCTTAAATATCACACTTGGCGAATACAGTATCGATGTTGGCGAATTTGTGTATCTAGGCGCCAAAATAACGAAGGCGGGTAATGAAAAAGACGAAATTTACCGAAGAATATAGCTCTCAAATAAAATATTTTATTCAGTATTGACGATCTTGAAGACCAGCTGCATACACAGGAAAACAAAGCTCCAAGTATACAAATCTGTGATAAGACCTATGTTATGCTATGCGTGTGAAACATGGACCTACTCAAGCATCCGCAAACATATTGAACTCCATTGAGCGACGGGTCCTGAGGCGAATAACTGGAGCGAAGCTAGCCGGGGACCAATGGCGAATTCGATACAACCATGAGTTGTATGAAATTTTTGACGAACCGGAGGTTTCAACGATTGTAAGACGGCAGAAGCTGCAATGGACTGGACACATGTATCGTATGGACGAACAACAGATACCCAAAAAGGTATTCGTTGGAAGAACTGAAAGCCGGAGACCAGCGGGGAAACCGAAGAAACGCTAGTCTGACTCGGTCGACGAAGACAGTTCATCGCTGCTCGGATTTCCAAATTGTAGGATGTGGTCAATGGAGCGAGACAGTTGGAGGCGCTATTTGCAGGAAGCAAAGGCTGTAGTGCTACGAAAAAGGAGGATAAGTTCGACGAATACTGAAGAACAAATGCTTTATGAAAACACAAAGATTATCATATAATACAAAGAAATAGCAACAGAAGACAAGATAATAATAAATGAAACAAACAAAATTCATAAAACAATGGAAGTCAACTAAATTAAAGTAATAATTTTAACGAAACAGAAATACTTATATGCATATTTTTCATTCAATTAACGAATTTCAATTTTGGATATTTCGATTAGATATTAATATTCAAATGAACCGCAAGTAATTATAATAAATAAACTTAAAGCTAACACATAAAGGATCATGACGAGGTCCCCCAGCCAGCCGTCAATTTTTTTTATCATACGGTCCTCCAAAATGAATTGTTCTACGCGGCAAATGTTGTCTGGTGTGATGCTGGTTCGCGGTCGACGATCATTCGGCTCATTCTCGACGGTTTCGCGACCATCGATGAATGCTTTGGCCCATTTAAACACAGCAGCCCTACTCAGGCACTCACTACCGAACTGATTTCGTAAATGTAGAAAAAATTTCCGTGTTTTTAACGCCTTCCCACACTTAAAAAAACGAATGACAATACATTGCGCAACGGCGGTCGGCACTTGACGATACCCATCGAATTCACATAATTTTTATAACATCACGAAAATGATTTTCTTTAGTTAAATGAAAACTCGATTATGCATTTCATGTTTATCTTTAAAGTTACGACCAGTTATAGAAGAAAAAGTATCGTCTTTTAAGGGCGCGACTCTCATCACTAATTTTAGATTTCTGGGCATATAATGTATGATTTTCAAATGACGATTAACTCTATAATTTGCAGTCCCTCAATCTTTATTATTTCTTCGGGGAATTTTGCTGATCCTTTGTGTAATGTTTACGTCTAACGATGTAAGAAGGATCTTTTAATAAGTTCATCATTAGGCGAAGAATGAATGCGGAAGAGAAAAGCATCATGGAAATTCCCCTAATGAAATTACTCTGTCATATGGAATTGTAATTATGCTTCATTTAGAATTAATTTATTGGTTACTTCCGGTAGAAAAATTCAGGATACAGATCATTTTTATCATCCATCACCAAAGGATTCGGATCTCCATCAAATCCTTGAAGTGTGCAAAATAATTGCCATTTTTCTAACGAAAGATCATTAAAAATTATGTTTCTCGACATCAATGAACCATATCGAACTGTTAATGTCTACAGAGTCCTTGAACGGATTACAATTTTGTGCCGATACATTTTAGTCCAATATTTTGTCCTTCATTTGAAACCTTTACAATCAAAATCTTTATATGCGTCGATCAGTTATGCTGAAAAATCGGGGTAAAAGTCGGAATCCTTTACTGTCATTTTATTTTGTGTTTCTTTGAATCGGACCTAATAGAAAGAAAGACGTATCATTTGCCGAAAACAAAAGTTATGCGGAAACACACACAAAAAGAAAAAAAAAACAAAAAATATACGTGATAAACTCCTTTTCCTTTGGAGGACAGTTAAAAATGAGACTTGATCGTGTTCTTACCTGCTCAAGGCGTATACCTGAGTAGTAAGTTTTCCAATGCTTTTGCTCGGAAGCAGTAAGGATCATTTGAGCCTCCCTCGAAAGAAAAATTAAATGAACTTACGTCAGCGCAGCAAACATCTCACCAAGCAGTTATATTTGCATCAATGGATTCGCATATCAACGGAAAAATCTACGCTTAGTTCCTTAACAACGTCGCCAGCGGCAAGGCCCAGGCCAGTTACGATCGAGGAGTATTGTGCCCGTTTGGCCAGGAGACACAGCAAACCTGCCGAACCAAAACCGAAGGAGCGCCAGCGAGGTGGTCGTATTGTGGAATATCGCCGCAAAGTGCGAAGTCCCACGCCTGGCAGTGACTTAGGCTGAGCGGGAAGCCTTAAAAAGCAGGTCAAGCTGCTGGGGAAAGAGTTCAAGCAGCAACAATGAGCAAAGAAGCAACGACAGGGACATATGTACGCATCGGCGCAACAACAAACCGGCCTTGTTAAATTACGAACAACAAACCGGCCTTGTTAAATTACAGACTCGATAAACAATATACAATATATTGCAATGAGAATTCAAATAATTTTCACTGTAGAAGTTAATAAGAAAGATCTACAGTTCATAGAGTTTAGCTAATTTAGTGTTAGTAGGTTGAATAAGGTATAGCTGCATAGGTAAATCTGACACTCCTCGGAAGCTCTTTCTCCGTTCGTATGTGCAGTTGCCTTATTGATTCCATGGTTTTCTATACAACACAAGGAGGCCAAGCGTGGGTTAACATCAGCCTTTATCGGGACGGGTTCACTAAGTCGGATCGGTGCTAATTGGGAGTTCGTTTCAATGGTACCTACTCCACCAATTCGATGGTATGAATTTGAACGCACTACTATGCCTATCAAGATTTTACTAGGATGGAGACCGTATGATAAATTGGATATGTTCGCGTGGGAATTTGATCTCGGCAAGACCGTGCTAAGCAACTGGGCCCAAATTTTACCACCAGCCCAAAACATCAATCGAAATTCATTGCTCAAATTTTGGTCCAAAAATCGTTACAGAGTCAAAGTTCACTTCGTTAAATGCTATCCCGAGTGTATTACTCCATTTATTATACCTTAGAAGTTATTTAGTTGTGCAAGTATTAAACTTATTTCTGATAGAGACGAAATTGACATGCTATTTGTTTATATTGGATATCAATTATTTATTGTACTTATAGATTATTATAAAAGCAGTAGACTTACCAAAGGTAGAGCATAATACATCGGACGGAGTTCGAGTTTTTGGACCTATATTCAACAAGGAATTTCTGTTAAAAGTATATGACCTGGAAACATCTATTAAAGGTATTTTATTGCTTGATTAGAATTTATGTTACGTTATTTCATTTTAGAAATCGGAGAAAGTGAAGGCGTTGATCTTAAGAATATATGTTTTGCCCCCTTAAGTTCTAGTGCCAATACCGTTTCCTCATCACAGTGCGTAATACAATCCATTTGGGGTTATTTTCAAGACAGCCTAGAAGTTTTCAATCAAACTGATGTCATAGATGGATTTGAGGCATTTTTAGTCAAATCATATACTATAATATATTATTAATTTTATTTTTTAGGTTAATTACTTAGATCATTTGTTACAATGCTTTGGAAATGAATTTAATCCAGACTGCCTGGCCACTTACGGTGGTCCAATCGACCCCGCTATTGCATTGGGAGGATTTTTAGAACCTGGTGAACAAATATCGGGCACTGTTAAATATGAGAAAGCTACTGCCATTATTTTGACTTTCCTAGTCAATAATCTTTACGACAAAACACGTTTAGAAAGTGCATTGATTTGGGAAGGAAAATTTATTGAGTTTATGAAAAATTATACACGATTCAACATTAGCGAACATATGGATATAGCTTTCACTTCAGAAAGATCAATTGAAGATGAACTCAACCGCGAATCTCAGTCAGATGTTTCAACCATTCTTGTATCATACTTAATTATGTTTGCGTATATAGCTATTTCGCTAGGACACGTAGAAAAATTTAGCCGGGTACTTATTGACAGTAAAATTACTTTGGGGTTGGGTGGAGTCATAATTGTATTAGCTTCGGTCATTTCTTCTGTTGGATTTTTCGGCTATATAGGAGTTCCAGCTACATTGATAATCGTTGAAGTCATCCCTTTCTTAGTTCTCGCTGTTGGGGTCGACAATATTTTCATATTGGTACAAACTCTTCAAAGAACTGAAAGAAAAACGAATGAGACAGTTTCGCAACATGTTGGTCGCGTTCTTGGTAGAGTCGGCCCTTCCATGCTTTTGACATCGCTTAGTGAAAGCTGTTGCTTTTTTTTGGGTGGCCTTTCTGATATGCCCGCTGTTAAGGCTTTTGCACTTTATGCTGGAATGGCCTTGCTTATCGACTTCATGTTGCAAATAACATGTTTTGTGAGTCTCTTATCACTTGATATTACTCGACAGATGGAAAACCGTTTAGATATTTTTTGTTATATCAAAGCAAAGAAATCGGATGATATTCAACCCCGAGATGGACTTCTCTACAGATTTTTTAAATCTATTTATGTTCCCTTTTTGATGAGAAAAGCGGTGCGAGTAGCAGTTATGATCGTTTTTTTTGGTTGGTTATGTTCGAGCATTGCCGTTGCTCCTCACATTAGCATAGGTTTGGATCAGGAACTTTCGATGCCAGAAGATAGTTTCGTTTTAAAATACTTCAAATCTTTAAAAGAATATCTGAGTATAGGACCGCCGGTATATTTTGTATTAAAAAACGGTTTAAACTTATCCGCAACGATAGAACAAAATTTGATTTGTTCTGGCAGGTATTGCAATAGTGATAGTCTCTTAACTCAAATATACGTGGCAAGTAAACGGCCAAATTTAACGTACATTGCGCGACCAGGCTCTAGCTGGTTAGATGACTTTTTCGATTGGAGTTCATCTCCAGGTTGCTGTAAATTCTTTCCAAGCAATGGAAGTTTCTGTCCACATCAGAGTAAGTATCAATTCGAAGAAATATTGTTATTTTCCTATTTATTGCATTCGATTTCCCATAAATAATAAAATACAGAATAAAAGTAACTATTTCTCTTGGGCTAACAAAGGTGTTGTATACTTTTTAGGAAGTAGCTGTACTCGATGCAATATTCAACTTCAATATTTGAATCGACCTAATGCATCTTCCTTCAACCAGTACTTACCTTTCTTTCTACAAGATATCCCGGACGAAAATTGTGCAAAAGCTGGGCATGCGGCTTATGGGTCTGCAGTAAAGTACGACTTGGATAAGTACCAGCGAGTGGAGACTGTAAAATCATCTTATTTTATGAGCTATCACACCATTTTGAAGTCATCTGAAGATTATTATGAAGCCTTAAAAGCAGCAAGAAAAATATCTACTAATATTACGCATATGATTCAAACGCATTTGCTGCTGAGTGGAGAAAAATTGGAAAGAGCAATGGAAGTAGAAGTGTTCCCATACTCGGTATTCTACGTTTTCTACGAACAATATCTTACAATGTGGCCTGATACATTGCAAAGCATGGGGATATCCGTTTTAGCAATTTTTATCGTGACATTTTTGTTGATGGGCTTTGATATACACTCATCATTAGTTGTTATAATTACAATAACTATGATTGTTATCAACATAGGAGGATTAATGTATCATTGGGATATATCTCTAAACGCAGTGTCGCTTGTTAATTTGGTCATGGCTCTGGGAATATCCGTTGAATTTTGTTCGCATCTAGTACACAGCTTTTCCATATCCACGAAAAGAACACGAATAGGTAGAGCAGCTGACTCCTTGACAAATCTGGGCAGTTCGATTTTCTCCGGTATAACATTGACAAAATTTGCCGGAATTTTAGTATTAGCCTTCGCAAATAGTCAAATCTTTCAAGTGTTTTACTTCCGGATGTATTTAGGAATTGTTGTATTTGGAGCTGCCCATGGTCTCATATTTCTGCCCGTTCTTTTGAGTTATATTGGTAAGTAAATCATTCAATCTTTATATTTTGATTAATTATATGAATAATTTATGAATATTTATGAAAATAAGCTAAGGAAGGAGTCAAATTATAAACAAATCTACATGTCGATGTATATAACTTGATATATGCATACATGGACTCATACATGCGTATATAATTAATATATACATAAAAGTTTATACATGCATTCATAAGTTTATACATGCACAAGATATAAAGTTATATATGTTGTTGTAGCACTACGGCCTCTATCTGGAAATCATATCTGCACTCGAGAAGCTGATATACTCAGTACCGCGATTAGCCCTGCGTTCGCCCAGCTGTGACACATTCTGATTTTAAACCATTACGTACCACAACTGAGTTGTCACCTTCGACTTACGTAGCGAGGATTCTAAATTTCATACAGCTCATTATCCATCGCCGGACCCGTCTCTTGAATGCTTTCAATATATTTGCGGATGTGAAGGTCCCCGTTTCACACCCGTAGCGTAACATATGTCATCACAAATTTGTATACTTTGTTTTCCTGTGTATGCAGCTGTTTTTCGATATCTTCAAAACTGAATAAAATATTTTATTTGGGAGCAGTATTCTTCTCTTTCATTATCGTTCTTCATTATTTTGCTGTTGAAAACACAAATTCTTCCGCATTTTCGATGTGTTCGCCAAGTGTGCTATTTTGAGTATTTGAGGTATTTTTCCTCGACTTGGTCATAATGATTGTTTTATTTTCATTGATTTGTAGTCCTACTAGTTTTGCTTCGCTGTTCAGCTTCAAGAAAAGTTCTTTGGCGGTTGTTAACGACCGTGACAACATGTTGATGTTGTCAGCTAAGGCTACTACTTGGCTCGACTTGTATAATAATGTACCTTTTGTATCAGCAGGGAGCTTTCTTGTTACATATTCATGGTGTCTATTAGTCACTGAAATCCTTGAAAAGTGCTTGAATTTTTAAAATGTACCTGTGAATCCTTGAAATTTAAAAGTACCCGTGAAATCTATAAATTTAAAAAGACCTTGAAAATATTTCCGTATCCAAGAAAATGAGTAAGGAAAGAATATGTAAACGTACATACAACAGAGGTGACCACATTATGGTACTATCACAATTATAGATATATATATACATATATATATATATATATATATATATATATATATATATATATATATATATATATATATATATATAATGTTCTAACTCCAGCTTGTACGATGCGTCGTGCGCTATGAAACATATCTTAGCGCGTAGATTCCCATGAGAAAATAATATGATTAGTTACCTTTCTTCTTCTTCGTAATACTACAGCCCCTCTCGGGTCTTCGCTTCCTCTAACAAGCGCCTCCAAATATCTCGGATCATTGTCCGCGTCCTCCAATTTCGATATCCGAACAGCGATGAACTGTCTTCGTCGACCGAGTCAGACCAGCGTTTCCTCGGTTTCCCCACTGGTGTCCGCCCTTCAGTTCTCCCAGCGAATACCTTTTTGGGTATCTGTTGTTCGTCCATACGATTCATGTGGCCAGCCCATTGCAGCTTCTGCAGTCTTTCAATCATTAAGATCTCCGGCTCGTCAAAAACTTCATATAGCTCATGGTTGTATCGAATTCTCCATTGGTCCCCGGCTAGCTTCGCTCCAGTTATTCGCCTCAGCACCCGTCGCTCAATGGAGTTCAATATGTTTGCGGATGCTTAAGTGGGTCCATGTTTCACACCCATAGCATAACACAGGTCTTATCACCGATTTGTATACTTGGAGCTTTGTTTTCCTGTGTATGCAGCTGGTCTTCAAGATAGTCAAAACTCAATAAAATATTTTATTCGCGAGCTGTATTCTTCGGCGTATTTCGTCTTCGTCCCTTTCATTGCCTGTTTTCGTTACTTTGGTGCCGAAATACACAAATTCGCTCACTCTTTCAATACAGCATTCGCCAAGTGTGAATTTTTGGGTTTTCAAGATATTTTTTCTCGACTGCGTCATGAGCATTGTTTTATTTCCATTGATTTGTAGCCCTACTAGTTTTGCTTCGCTGTCGAGTTTCAGGAAAAGTTCTTTGGCGGTTGTTAGCGACCGGACAAAATGTTAATGTCGCCCGCATAGGCTACCACTTAGCTTCACTTGTATAATAAAGTACCTCGTGTATCGACAGGTAGTTTTCTTATGACATATTCCAGAGCCAAATTGAATAGCAATGGGGCCATCCCATCTCCCTGCTTTAGTTCGATATTTGAGTTAAAAGCGTCGGTGAGTTTATTACGGACTTGAGAGGTTGTCGACGTCATTGTCATTTTGGTAAGACGGACTAATTTGGCTGGGATACCAAAGCAAAGCATTATTTGGTACAGTACGTTACGATCAATACTGTCGTATGCTTGCTTAAAGTCAACAAAAACTTGATGTGCGTCTATATTGAACTCCCAGCATTTCTTAAGTATCTGCTTGGCAGTAAGCAATTGGTCTATCGTCGATCTGCCTGCTTGTCACCCTATTTGTGGATAGGTAAAATCATTGATTGCCTTCACTCTTTCGGTATATGTTCTTGTTGCCAAATGTGCTGGACGACTTTATGGATGGCTTTCTGAACACCGCTGCCACCATATTTAATGAGCTCCACTGGAATCACATCGATGCTCGGCGCTTTATTATATTATTTAAATTCATCCAGTATTGGTGGGGCGAATGGAAGCTCTCCAGAAACATCTATAGGCTCCGATGTTCTGAAGCTGTGCGGAGAATTAAGGAGGTTCTGGAAATATGATGCCCATCTTTCCTTAATCTTGGTTTCATCAGCCATGATATTGCCGATGCCATCACGGCAGAACGCTGTCTTGGGCTAATAACCTTGATTGCTTATCTTTACCTCGAGTAATTTTTAAGTATACGCTATAAATAAAGAATCATTCCATTCAGTTAATTTTATCAATTTGATATAAACACAAATTTTTAACACTTTTTTTATTCAGCTCTTTAAAAAACATGAATGTTCTTCACATTTTGTCACATCCAAACAAAGAATTTTGGTAATCCTCTACGACAATGCAGCTGTAGAGCCAAGTTTCTCGTTTAATAAAGAACCTGTTTTTTAAAGATGATCTGTACATGGTTTTATTATCAAAAATCACAACGGAGATATTAAAAAGATAGAAATAACCAAGGATATGATATCGACATTCAAAAAATCTTAATCCACAAGGGTTTTGTAAATAAATTAATAAATCAAACGATGTCCTTCAAATAGCAACTTCACTCACATATAGGATCCTGAAATTGTCTTAAAAAATAAAATATAACTATCATGTATTTAAATCTTCCGCCATGTTATCAGCATTTTACTGACCACGTTGTTTGAGAAGTCGCAATGACAAATCAGTATTATAAGCCATTCCTGAAAATTTCTTGAAAATCGCTTAGAAACGCGTATTTCCCCAGTATCATACATTGTTCTTGTAATTCTGAAATATTCAGTCGACATAATTTTATTTTTTATACTCGATGACTATGAAATTTCCAAGCTGTACGCAGCTATTACCAAAGCAAAAATATGTGTTTTTGCCAAATTCAAAGCTATCCTCTTGATTTTATAGACAAAAAACAGGTTTTTGCCGAAATATCCCTCTACCTAATTAGAATATTCACATCAGAAATACAATATAACACATAGTTTTAAGTAATGTTCAAAGGATGGTAAAATGACTTTTTCAGAACACCTAGCATATTATAAGACCTCTGTACCGCATTCTGTTACAGGAAAAAAAATTATATTTATATATATATATATATATATATATATATATATATATATATATATATATATATATATATATATATATATATATATATATATATATATATTGTTACATGTACAAATAATACTGCGAGCTACTGTCGCAATTGTCTTCACAACCATCAAGAACATCAACAAAATGAATTTACGCTCCACGCCCATCAAGTGCCTCTTCCTTCCTTCTTTTATCCCGATCTCCTTCGATTGGGCTAGACGTCATTCTTTTATTGATTATGGTGGAGCTATCTGCATGTGGCCTTTAGATTTCGCCCCAAGCGCCTCTTTAGCCTTCTGTTCGTCTTCGGCCCTTAATCAGCTCCTCCGATAGTGCCCTATGCGATCTAGGAGCTCCTCTAGTTCAAGGAGCCCAACCTTTACTGCTTTGCTATTCCGCTTTTCGGAATAGCCACGAGAACCCACCAAGCATGATAAAAATTTGGAAGTAAATCACTGCTCCATTCATTAATCTGCTCGAATATACCAGATATCTCTCGGCAGAACATTCGCCAATGTGCGAGAAATGCATTGAACGGATGGAGACCCTATATAAGGGCGAGCTGAATGAATGGGGGGGATCATTCATTAGAACCGCGATAAGAAAACAATGCGAAAGTTGGAGTGAGAATTGATCGAATAATAGTAAAGTGATTTTCGTTGATTGTGATATGATTTTAGTGGACAGTTGAATTCCAAATTTATAGACTAAGTGAAAAATAAAATCAGTGAAAGTGTTAAATTGATTATTGTGCATTTCGAGTAAATAAACGCTTTTAACGTAATTTAAAAGACAGTGCGTTTTCACTTTCCCAGAGCATTAAAATTATTGGCCGCGAACCATAACACGCGACATTGGTGTCAAGAAGTGAGAAAGAAAATTTTAGAAGCGAAAACACAGCACAATAGTGTAAATTAACGTGGAAACTGGTGGAAAAATAGCAAACAAAATAAAAATGCCAGGAAATTTTCATCTAAAAATTGATCAATTGACCATATCGGAGCTCAAGGAGGAGTTGGAACAGCGAAATCTGGCCACACAAGGTACAAAGGTCATACTGATTGCACGCTTGCGTGACGCAATCGAGTCGGAAGGCGTGAATCTGGATTCGGGTGAGCTCTCAGATGCGGAAAAAGGCGCAGAAGGTGGAGAAGTAGAAATACCAAAATCAAAGGAGCCAGAAACTGCGCTAATGCAAATGTTAATGCTGATGTCATCCAATCTCACTGCGAAGCTAGATGAACAATCCACGAAGCTAAATGAACAATCAGCGAAGCTAAATGAACAATCAGCGAAGCTGAATGAACAATCAGCGAAGCTGGACCAACAAGCGATCGAAATCAAGGACCGACAGACATCACACAGAAGCTGGAGAAACAATCAAATGAAATAAAAGCGGAGCTCGGTAGTCTGAACAAACAAATTAAAGGCGTCGAGGTAAAGGTTTACCAGGTCGACGAAAAGGTCAGCCAGGTCGAGGAGAGAACCAACAACGAGATGGAAAACATGAAAAAGGAATTGGAAGCAGCAAAGGCAGTAGTAACCACCTCACCAGCCCCGCTTACAACCGCAGTGCAAAGCTCGTCCAGAAATGTGAAAGCACCAATGTACGACGGGCAAACGGTCTGGAGCATTTACAAGACACAGTTTGAAGCCGCCGCCAGGGCAAATCACTGGAATGAGCAGGAACGAGCAACTGCACTAATTCTTGCTCTAAGAGGCCTAGCTGCCGAGCTTTTACAGACTGTCCCCGTCGAGTTGCATTCAAACCCGGCTGCTATAATGAATGCGCTCGACATGCGTTATGGAGACGATCATCTGAAGCAGATTTGTCGGTCACAGCTACGGCATCGGATGCAGAAGTCTGGCGAAACCTTACAGCAGCTAGACCAAGACATTGAGCGACTGGCACTTTTGGCTTACCCAGCCTACGACCCAGAACATCGAGATGATGCAGCAACAGAAGCATTCATCAGCGCACTGAAAGACCCGGAATTGCAACAAGCCGTGCGATTAGCTCAAAAGCAAACGGTTAAGGACGCATTGGCTTATAGTCTGAACTTTGAGGCAGCGAAAAATGTGACTCGTACCACTGCCCGGGTTCGCGAGATAGTGGCAGACGAGTGCAGGTGTGAGCGCGTCGAAATTGAGCGAGAGCCGCATGTAAATGGTGCGCCTAGATGCTGGAATTGCGGAGAGAAGGGCAACCTCCAAAGAGACTGCAAGAAGCGAAGAAAACCGAGCTATTGTCCAGGGTGTGCAGCTAGGAGAAGATCTAGACCGAGTCAGGAGCCCAGAATGGAAACCCTTCAAACTGAGGGGTCGGGAAACATGTAAGAGCCAACTTCGTGGGGCAGTGGTTGGCTAGGAGGATCGACGTCCCCAGCACCACCATCACCGTGTCAAGACTACATCATGGAGAAACAGACTTATGCCTTCCGGGTCAAGTTGATGGAGAACACTGCACCATAACAATCGACACTGGTGCAATCCGATCGATTATCCGACCGGACCTAGTGAGGCAACAATTACTTCATAAGGGCAGGATTTTCTCACTACGGACAGCTACGGGAGAAACTGCACCGGTCCGTGGAGAGGTCAACCTCCAGATACAGTTGAGAGACCTTACGTTCCGACATAATTTTCTGGTCGCGAACATTATAGATGACTGCATTCTCGGAATGGATTTTCTGCGACCACATGGAATCACGTTGGATTTGGGCAAACGGGTCTTGAAATGGCAGAACGTCGAAGTTTTGATGGAGGATCCCAGCGTTCAAATTCCCAAGATGAATGTAGTAGCATGTGTCGACACTGATGTACCGAAATCTTCTGAAAGCATTGTATGGGCCAAGCTTGACGGTGATCTTATCTAATAGAGCCAACGAAGACGTCCGCATTGCGCAGTTTCATTGTAGGACGAAGCCTACAATATCTATAAGGAACGGATACGTGCCGGTTAGAGTCCTTAACACCGCAAACTCAACCACGAGCATCAAAGCGGGAGAAGTTATCGGCAGCTGCGAGCCTGTTTCCACCATCACCTCTTTGGAAGCCACTCACGACCATAATTGGAAAAGGAGACAAGACACAGACAAAGCCCGAGAATCCACGTCTGCAATATTGAAGCAGGTCAAATTGCCAGTGCAGTTTTTCAAGCGAGCCTCTGATCTGGTCACCAAGTACAGTGACATCTTCTCAACAAGCCCGGCTGACCAAGGCCGAACGAGTATGATAACTCACGTCATAGATACACAGGGAGCCAAGCCAATTCGGCAAGCACCGAGACGTCTTGCTATAGCCAAACAAGGAGAAGTGAGCGCACTAATCTCGGACATGGAAAAACAAGGCGTTATCGAACCTTCTGTCAGTCCCTGGGCCACGCCAGTAGTTCTAGTAAAGAAAAAGGATGGTAGCACTCGTTTTTGTGTCGACTATAGGCAGCTTAACGACGTCACTAAGAAAGATAGTTACCCGCTTCCACGCATCGATGACATCATGGGCACTTTAGCCGACGCAAAATGGTTTTCAACACTCGATCTCAAGAGTGGCTACTGGCAGGTAGAAATCGAAGACCGCATTTTCAGTTGGGACCGGATTGTGGCAATTTGTGGTGATGCCATTTGGGCTTTGCAATGCTCCAGCCACTTTCGAACGCCTGATTGAATACTTGCTACGTGGCCTAACCTGGAAAACCTGCTTGGTGTACCTAGATGACATCATTGTCATCGGAAAAACGTTCGAAGAGCATGTGCGGAACTTAGAAGAGGTTTTCTCCCGGTTGCGACTGGCGAATTTGAAACTTAGTCCCGAGAAGTGTACTCTTTTCGCAGATGAAGTAAAATACCTGGGACACGTCGTATCAGCAGAAGGGGTCAAAACAGACGCTGAGAAAATTGGAGCCGTGAAAAGCTGGCCAACACCAAACAACAAGCGCCAACTACGAAGTTTTCTGGGTCTGGCAACCTACTATCGAAGATTCGTCAAATACTTTGCCAAAATAGCTAAGTGTCTCCATCAGCTAACCGAGAAAAATCGTCCGTATGTCTGGAATGGACAATGCCAGGTAGCCTTTGAGACTTTGAAGGAGAAGCTGTGTGAATCACCTGTGCTGGCATATCCGAAACCCGGAAAAATGTTTGTAGTTGACACCGATGCAAGCAACGACGGTATTGAAGCTGTACTCTCCCAGCAGATCGATGGCGAAGAAAGAGTCCTCTCGCATTACAGTCGAGTTGTTTTAAAAAGTGAGAGGAACTACTGCGTGACCAGGAAGGAGCTATTGGCTATAATAGAGGCCACCAAGCAGTTCCACAATTACTTATATGGCCAGAAATTCGTTCTTCGAACGGATCATGCATCGCTGAGATGGCTGCTCAACTTCAAAAACCCCGAGGGACAAGTTGCGAGATAGATCCAAAGATTGCAGTCATACGACTACGAAATTGTTCATCCGAAGGCGGAGTTCATGGAAATCCTGACGCCCTATCTCGTCGTCCATGTCCAGCTAACTGCAAGCATTGCCGACGGATTGAGGAAAATTAACCGCCCGTTGATCTGCGATTGATAACGACCGAAATCGATGAAGGTTGGTCACCGGAGGAGATTCGAAATGCCCAGTTAGCCGATGAAGACATCGGGCCATTGCTCGTATGGAAGGAGACAACTGGGTGACCTGAGTGGAAAGACGTTTCGATGCACGGCGCCAACCTGAAAAGTTATTGGGCACAATGGATCTCCCTTCAGGTGGAGGATGGCGTACTCAAGCGGAAATGGGAAACGGCGGATGGCAGCTCCTATAGGATGCAAACTATACTTCCCAAAAGCCCTATCCACGATGTCCTCAGGAGGCCACCTTGGTCTTAACAAGGCCTTAGCGAGGTTGCGGGAGAGGTTTTACTGGCTCCATGCTCGAGAAGACGTAGAGGACTGGTGCCGTAGATGCACAATTTGCGCTTCCGTCAAAGGTCCACAGCGACGACTGAGAGGACAAATGCAAACCTACAACGTGGGTGTACCGTTTGAAAGGATTGCTGTTGACATCGCAGGACCCTTCCCTGAATCCGAATGGAGAAATCGATACACGCTGGTTGTAGCGGATTATTTCATCAAGTGGCCCGAGGTCTACCCCATTCCCAACCAGGAAGCAACTACTGTAGCCGAACAGCTAGTGTTGAATTGGGTCAGTATGTACGGCGTACCTTGCGAACTACATTCGGATCAAGGCCGAAACTTTGAGTCACTAGTTTTTAGCGAAATGTGCGAGCAGCTGGGAATACGGAAAACGAGGACAACACCGCTGCATCCCCAATCCGATGGAATGGTCGAACGTTTCAACGGCACGCTCAATAAACATCTGGCCAAAACTGTTGACGAGAACCAAAGGGACTGGGACCGATACATCCCACTATTTTTGATGGCGTTCAGAGCTGCCGAACATGCATCGACAGGTCAAGCCCCAGCCAAAGTCATTTTTGGAAAGACTATTCGTCTGCCAGCTGATATAAAGTTTGCGACACCCCCTGAGAAACCCCAAACGATCACGGAGTACGCAAGTGAGCTAAGACAACGGTTGAACCAGATACATCGAACAGTGCGAAAACACCTCGAATCGGCTACTGACCGCATGAAGACCAGGTATGATCTAAAGGCTAATTCTACTGGCTTCCAGCAAGATGACTTGGTGTGGCTATATAACCCACAGCGACGGAAGGGTAGGTCTCCAAAGTTGCAACATAATTGGGAGGGACCATACCGAGTTACAAAGCGAATCAACGACGTCGTATACCGAATACAGGAACACCGTAAGCCGAGAGCCAAAATGAAAATCGTGCATCTGGACCATCTTGCCCCATATTACACCCTGGGAGAGTTGACTACAACTGGCGACACATCTTTTCGGGGCGAAAAGAACTGAGGTGGGGGCAGTGTTACATGTACAAATAATACTGCGAGCTACTGTCGCAATTATTTTCACAACTATTAAGAACATCAGCAAAATGAATTTACTCGAAACCACGAGAACCCACCCAGCATGATCAACATTTGGAAGTGAGTCACTGCTCCATTCATTAATCTGCTCGAATATACCAGATACCTCTCGGCAGAACATTCGCCAATGTACGAGAAATGCATTGAACGGATGGAGACCCTATATAAAGGCGAGCTGAATGAATGGGGGGATCATTCATTAGAACCGCGATAAGAAAACAATGCGAAAGTGTGAAGTGAGAATTGATCGAGTAATAGTAAAGTGATTTTCGTTGATTGTGAAGTGATTTTAGTGGACAGTTGAATTCCAAATTTATAGACTAAGTGAAAAATAAGATTAGTGAAAGTGTTAAATTGATTATTGTGCATTTTGAGTAAATAAACTATTTTAACTTAATTTAAAAAACAGTGCGTTTTCACTTTCCCAGAACTTTAAAATTATTGGCCGCGAACCATAACACGCGACAATATATATATATATACATATATATATATATATATATATATATATATATATATATATATATATATATATATATATATATATATATATATATATATATATATATATTGTCGCGTGTTATTGATTCGCGGCCAATAATTTTAATGTTCCGGGAAAGTGAAAACGCAATGTCTTTTAATTTAAGTTAAAAGAGATTATTTAATTACAAAAATGCACAATAAACAATTTAACAATTCAACACTTTCACTTATTTTAATTTTCACTATGAAAAAAATCTAACACTTGTCCATGAATTTCTTATCGCAATTGTCTTCTAAATCACTTCGCACTCAAACAATCAATCGTCTTTACTTTGCGTTCCACTATATCGCAGTTTTCTATCGCGGTTGTAATGAATCCCCCCATTCATTCAGCTCGCCTTTATATAGGGTCTCTACCTATTCACCCATTTCTCGTACATTATCGAATGTTCTACCGAGAGGTACCTGGTAAATTCGAGCAAATTAATGAATGGAGTGACGTCACTTGCAGATGTTGATCATGCTTGTTGGGTTCTCGTGGGTTCGAGTAAATTCATTTGTTGACGTTGATTGTGAAAACAATTGCGACAGCAGCTCGCAGAATTATTTGTACATGTAATTATTTGTACATGTAACACTGCCCCCACCTCAGTTCTTTTCGCCCCGAAAAGATGTGTCGCTATTTGTAGTCAATTCTCCCTGGGTGTAATATGGGGCAAGACGGTCCAGATGCACGATTTTCATTTTAGCTCTCGGCTTACGATGTTCCTGTATTCGGTATACGACGTCGTTGATTCGCTTTGTAACTCGGTATGGTCCCTCCCAATTATGTTGCAACTTTGGAGACCTACCCTTTCGCCGTTGCGGGTTATAAAGCCACACCAAGTCATCTTGCTGGAAGCCAGTAGAATTAGCCTTTAGATCATACCTGGTCTTCATGCGGTCAGTACCCGATTCGAGGTGTTTTCGCACTGTCCGATGTATCTGGTTCAACCGTTGTCTTAGATCACTTGCGTACTCCGAGACCGTTTGGGGTTTCTCAGGGGGTGTTCCGAACTTTATATCGGCTGGCAAACGAATAGTCTTTCCAAAAATAACTTTGGCTGGGGCTTGGCCCGTCGATGCATGTTCGGCAGCTCTGTACGCCATCAAAAATAGTGGGATATGTCGGTCCCAGTCCATTTGGTTCTCGTCAACCATCTTGGCCAGATGTTTATTGAGCGTGCCGTTGAACCGTTCGACCATTCCATCGGATTGGGGATGCAGCGGTGTTGTCCTCGTTTTCCGTATTCCGAGCAGCTCGCACATTTCGCCAAAAACTAGTGACTCAAAGTTTCGACCTTGATCCGAATGTAGTTCGCCAGGTACGCCGTACCTACTGACCCAATTTAACACTAGCTGTTCGGCTACAGTAGTTGCTTCCTGGTTGGGAATGGGGTAGACCTCAGGCCACTTGCTGAAATAATCGGCTACAACCAGCATATATCGATTTCCCCAATCGGATTCAGGAAAGGGTCCTGCGATGTCAACAGCAATCCTTTCGAATGGCACGCCTACGTTATAGGTTTGCATTTGTCCTCTCAGTCGTCGCTTTGGGCCTTTGACGGAAGTGCAAATTGTGCATCTGCGACACCAGTCCTCTACGTCTTCTCGAGCGTGGAGCCAGTAGAACCGTTCCCGCAATTTCGCTAAGGTCTTGTTAACACCAAGTTGGCCTCCCGAGTATCCTTCATGCATTTCCTTAATCACATCGTTGATTCGGCTTTTGGGTAGTAAAGTTTGCATCCTATAGGAGCTGCCATCCGCCGTTTCCCATTTCCGCTTGAGTACGCCACCCTCCACCTGAAGGGAGTTCCATTGTGCCCAATAGCTTTTCAGGGTTGCGCCATGCGTTGAAACGTCCTTCCACTCAGGTCGCCCAGTCGTCTCCTTCCATACGAGCAATGGTCCGATGTCTTCATCGGCTAGCTGGGCATTTCGAATCTCCTCTGATGACCAACCTTCATCGAATTCCGCCGTTATCAGTCGCAGATCAACGGGCGGTTCCTTTTCCTCAATCCGTCGGCAATGCTTGCAGTTAGCTGGACATGGATGACGAGATAGGGCGTCAGCAATTCCATGAACTCTGCCCTTGTGAAGCAGTTGGGGCCTCACTAGGTCTGGTCGGATCGTCGATCAGGTTGCACCAGTGTCGTTTGTTAGGGTGCATTGTTCTTCAACAACTTGACCAGGAAGGCATCTGTCTGCTTCTCCACGATGTTGCCTTGGCACGGTGCTGGGGATGTCGATACTCCCAGCCAACGTTCGCCCCACGAAGTTGGCCCTTGCAGTTTGATGGGCCTCCATTCTAGGCTCCTGGCACGGTCTGGATCTCCACCACCCTGAACAATAGCTCGGTCTTCTTCCCTTCTTGCAGTCTCCTTGCAGGTGCCCTTTTTCCCCGCAATTCCAGCATCTAGGCGCAACATTCACCTGCAGCTCTCGCTCAATTCCCACGCGCTCACACCTGCAATTATCTGCCAGTACCTCGCGAACCCGGGCAGTGGTACGGGTCACATTTTTGGCTGCCTCAAAATTTAAACTATAAGCCAATGCATCCTTGACTGTTTGCTTTTGAGCTAATCGCACGGCTTGTTGCAATTCCGGGTCTTTCAGTGCGCTGATGAATGCTTCTGTTGCTGCATCATCTCGATGTTCTGGGTCGTAGGCTGGGTAAGCCAAAAGTGCCAGTCGCTCAATGTCTTGGTCTAGCTGCTGTAAGGTTTCGCCAGACTTCTGCATCCGATGCCGTAGCTGTGCCCGGTAAATCTGCTTCAGATGATCGTCTCCGTAACGCATGTCCAGCGCATTCATTATAGCAACCGGGTTTGAATGCAGCTCAACGGGGATAGTCTGCAAAAGCTCGGCAGCTGGGCCTCTTAGAGCAAGAATTAACGCAGTTGCTCGTTCCTGCTCATTCCAGTGATTTATCCTAGCGGCTGCTTCAAACTGGATTTTGTAAATACTCCAGACCGTTTGCCCATCGAATATTTGTGCTTGCACATTTCTAGATGAGCTTTGCGCTGCGGTTATAATTGGGGCTGGTGAGGCGGTTATTACTGCCTTCGCTGCTTCCAAGTCCTTTTGCACTTTTTCCATCTCATGGTTCATTCTTTCTTCTACCTGGCTGACCTTTTCGTCGACCTGGTAAACCTTTTCTTCGACCTGGTCAACCTTTTCCTCGACGCCTTTAATTTGCTTGTTAAGACTACTGAGCTCCGCTTTAATTTCGGTGGACTGTTTTT
>OZ017740.1:242701036-242716036 GCA_963969285.1 Odontomyia ornata | reverse complement strand
CTTCATAGTTCTAACTTTCACCCCCGTAAGCTAAATAATCAAGTTTCTATCTTTTATCAAAATGTTAGAGGATTAAGGACTAAGCTTGAAGATCTTCTTATTTCTTATCACCTCAGGAACGATAGCATCATATGTTTTTCTGAGACGTGGCTGAAACCTTTTATTCTCGATTCAGAATTGTTCTCTGATCACATTATTTATAGGTGTGACCGTGATCCTAATGCCACAAATAAGTCTGATGGTGGCGGAGTCTTGATTGTCGTCAGTAATTCTCTGTCTAGTTCCCTTTGTACTGATTTTAACTTTTCCCATGCCTTAGAATGTGTAATGGTCAAAATAGCCTTACCTAATAACGCGCATTTACTGATTTCTTCTGTATATATTCCTTGTAATTCCTCCTTGCAATTATATGAGTCTTTCTTTGATGGTCTCGCTTCTTACTTCATACTACGCCATCCTCAATCCAGAATCCTTGTTTGTGGTGATTTCAATCTACCTGCCGTTGATTGGGCTGGCACAACTGTTTCCTCCATTTCACCTTCTAATGCATCTTCCCTTGCCATTTCTTCCTTTCTTTCTCTATGTGCTCTGTCCCAGTTTAACCAAGTCCGTAATACTAATGATCGACTCCTCGACCTAGTTCTTTCGAATGTTTCTACTCATCATCTGTCTGTATCTCCTGCCTTATATCCCTATGTTTCTCCTGATCAACACCATCCTCCTCTTTCTATTAACCTCACTATAGTTCCTCTTATCATAAAAAATCCTGTCACTTCTCCTAAATTCAATTTTTTCAGGTCTAATTATGAAGCAATCAATGCAACACTCTCGTCTGTGAATTGGCTTCAGTTCTTTCAAAACCTTGACTGCGATTCTGCTCTTACTAAATTGTATGGGCTTCTCCATTACCTTAACTGTAGATTTAGACCTCTTCAGTCGGCCCGTAAAAATAAATTTAAACCTTGGTTGACAAGACGCGTTCTTACTGCCTTAAATGCCAAGGATAGGGCGCGTCGTGAATTTAAACGCTCAGGTGCAGGATAAATCGAACTTTTGCAAGTTGCGTTCTGATGCCACAAATGAATTAAAAATTGCTATGAAGAATTACTTTTCCAGCCTGGAAGCTTCCCTCAATTTTAGCAATGTTAAGCCCTTTTGGTCTTATATCAAGTCTTTAAAGACTACATCTCATCTTCCTTCATCAGTCCGCTGGGATAATGTGGAATGTTCTTCTCATCAGTCAATTTCCGATTTATTCGCCCAATATTTTTCCTCTACCTTCGCTCCCCTCCATGAATTCACTCCCTCCATCTCTGCGGGTAACTTTGGTCTTTCGTTCGCAACTCTAAGCACTGACCCTTTTGAAGTTGAATCCTTAATCAATTCCCTTGTTCCTAATGTCAGCCCTGGTCCAGACGGACTACCAAATATTTTTGTCAAGTCCTTAGCTTCGTCGCTTTCCTCTCCCTTGTCATTTCTCTTCAACCTAAGCTTATGCAGTGGAACCTTTCCTTCTCAATGGAAAAATGCCCGTATCGTACCTATCCTCAAAAGTGGTGATCCTTCGTGTGTTTGTAATTATCGACCTATATCCTTGATATCTTGCTTTTCGAAGTTGCTTGAGCGTTTAGTTCACAACCGACTCTCTGAACCGTTGAGCTCTGTTTTGGCTGGTGAGCAGCATGGCTTTCGCAAGGGTCATTCCACGTCCACTAACTTAATTCAGTTCACTGATTTTGTTGCAAGGGGTTTGTACAACAAATATCAAGTCGATGTAATATACACAGATTTCACGAAAGCCTTTGATACAGTCAATCATCGTCTTCTTTGCAGTAAACTCGAAGCTTTTGGAATCTCTAATTCACTGTTGTCATGGTTTTCGTCTTATTTATCGACCCGATCATGTCATGTTAGTTTTGGTGGAACGACGTCTATTCCATTCTGTCCGACATCTGGTGTTCCTCAGGGTTCAATCCTTGGGCCCCTCTTGTTCCTCGTGTTTATCAATGACCTCCCCTCTATAGTCTCTTCCCCCTCTCTACTGTTTGCGGATGATTTCAAGGTTTTTCGGACTATTAAGTCGCCCCTTGATTGCCAGTATCTGAATGTGCTCAATAATTGGTGTTTGTCCAATTTTCTCTACCTCAATGTTAATAAATGCCATAAGATGTCCTTTTGTCTTAAGCAACATTGGAGTTACTTTTGACTCCAAACTGAAATTTGATACGCATGTTTCCTATGTGATTGCTAAGGCCTCTAAAGTTTCGGGTTTTGTACTGAGACATATGCACAAGTTCTGTAATATCTCCACTATGATCCGCTTGTTCCTTTGTCTTGTCCGTCCATTGCTCGAGTATTGTTCTGTGGTCTGGGCTCCCCATTATTCCTATCTTGTGTCCTCGTTGGAGTCAGTACAGAGGAAATTTACCCGCTTCCTATTCTTTAAGCTAAACTTGCCATATCTTCCATATGAGGATCGTTTATCATTCCTTGGTCTCTCGTACTTGTCTGCGCGTAGATCTTATTTGGATCAGTGCTTTTTGTACCGACTCTGCCACTATCAGACTCCGTATTGTATTTTTGCGGAGTTACACTTTAGACACTCCTTACGTCCTACTCGTGTTTCTTCTGTTTTTGTTATTCCATATGCTCGTACAGAGCTATATTTTCACTCAACTATTCTTCGTCTCCTAAGGAATCATAATAATCTGCAGCTTGGTCCTTTTCCCTCAACCTTTACTGCATTCAAAAGAATTTTGCAGAAGCTAATTTTAAATTCATAATTTAGTTTTATAAGCAATTAACTGTTCTGTTCTTTATTTCGTTGTATATGTATATGTCATTTTTATCTATTGTATCTAATCATTTTTCTTATTTTTTTATTGTTATTACTATTTTTACTATTCCGTTTTGTTATTGGATTTGTTGATCTGTAAAATGGAATTTTGAAATAAAAAAAAAAAAATATATATATACATCTAAATATACACATATATATATATATATATATATATATATATATATATATATATATATATATCCAGAGTCCCGAACCGCGTCCCCTTAAGGTGTCTCTTGATCTTGGGGAACAGAAAGAAGTCCGCTGGTCCCATATCTGTAAGGAGGCTGTGGCAACGTTGCCCTCGACTGTTTGGCCAACTGCTCGGTGACGAGCAGGCAGGTGTGCTACGGAGCATTGTCGTGATGGAGGATCCACGAATCGGCAATCTCCGGACGGACTCGGCGAACCCGGGCGGTTAGTCGACGGAGCACCTCTCTGTAGTACTGGCCGTTTACAGTTTGGCCGGGTTGCACAAACTCTTTGTGAACAATGCCTTTCACGTCAAAGAAAGCAATGAGCGTCGACTTCACCTTTGAAGAAAAAAGAAAAAGTCAATTAATAAATTTTTAAAAATTTTAAATTTTAAATTTTTCAGTTCGGCTAGTTTAAATAATTTCCAATAAGGTTGGCAATTCCCCCAACCAACTAAGATTTAATTTCATTTAGCTACAATTAATCAGTTAAAGTAGAGAATAGCGTAACACCAAGTAAAATTAACCCAAGTTCCTCAGAGTTTGCCAGATTCAGGTAAGAGCTTTTACTTAAATAATAAATAATGGAAGAACCAAATAACAAAAAGAAGGTACACCCCGACCCTGGGGAAAGGAAAGATGCTGAAATGCGAAAAATTATAGAGGAGACTGATGCAAAGAGAATAAAAAGAAACAACAAAGGTGATGGAAAATGCAAGGTCAATAACCCAAAGCATATTGATAACGGTGAATTAAGCGAACCAATGGACACGATCGAAATGGTAAAAACTAGTGAACTCGCCAACGGTAAAATATCAAGCAAGCCGAATAACAGCGACAAAATAAAAGCAACAGAAGCCACATCAACTGTATCCACGCCAATGGAAGACATCGAAAACTTCATGGCGGATACTATGAACAAAGCAGTCAAACCCAAAAACACCATAACGCAGATGCCTGAAGACCATATGGACGCATTAAAGGAAAGCGAAAATCAAACCTCAGAACAAGCGAAAACCGGACCTACTATCAATAAATATGACAAAAATAACACGAGAAAGAAATTGTTTGTGCTAATGGACCTATCCAAAGAAAAGGCAAATGAAAAAATGAGACTTACCCCAATGGCCTTCTACTCGATGAATTAAAACATGAACATCAAGAACATAAAGGACATTAAGCAAATAGGATACAACAGGATAAAGCTGATGTTCAAAAAACCCGAAGTTAATGAAGTAGTCATGAACGACAAGATCAAGAACTTTGGAGTGAGAGCGTTCATAACGAACAACTTCATAATGAGACATGGTATTATAAAAGGAGTATTATTAAACATCTCAGGGGAAGAAATAGCAAAAAACGGAATCCCAAGCAACTCCCACGAGATACAATAAAAAAATATAAAGATCATGAATGTGTACAGGATCAAAAGGAGAGATCCAGAAAATAGAGAGAGATTCATTCCAACTTAAACAGTCAAGGTATCATTTTCGAGAGAGGAGCTTCCGGATGAAATAAGGCTAGATTACCTGAACACCCCAGTAGAGTATTATTACCTAAGACCAAAACAATGCACAAAGCGCCTCAGACTAGGTCATACGCAATATTTCTGTAAGAAGTTCCAAGGTGAAAACAGAAGATAATCAAGATGTGGAGACAAAGAATGCTTAGATAAGGAATGCAAAGTCACAAAATGCTTTTTATGTGGAGACCTAAACCACAGTGCTATGGATAAAACATGCCCCAAATGAATCAATTATGATATGAAGGTAAAAGTCTGTTCCATAAGAAATATAACCCTCAAAGAAGCAAGGAATATCCTAAATAACGACAACCAATTTGAGCTGTTGAAAGACAACGAATCCATGGATACAGCGTACCCACTCCTATCAAAATCAACAAACAATAGAAACTCGAACAATGTAATAAATAAATAATAAATTAATGCTAAATAAACCGTACACAAAAATAACAAGAACACGTAACACAAGAACAACCAATCACACAACAAACTTTCCAATGAGTAGTCAACTATTACTACAGACAAACAACACGATAATGGAGAAAAACACCCTAGCAGAAATCATCTTCAAATCAGCAAATCAAGTCACACCAATAGAAAAACTAGTCAATCTACTAATCAATAACTGCAAAAACCAAAGCAACACAAATACTTACAAATAGAATCCAATTTAATTAAGGAAACAATATAAACACTAACAAACCACTGTCAAAAAAGACTTAACACAAACAAATTACAATATACAGACTGGCTGACAACTAACAACACTTAAAAACATGAAAGATTACAAAAATATCAAATTTCTCCAATATAACATCCAAAGCATTTCCAAAAATAAAGACACACTAGAGTACATTATGTACAAAAACAAAATAGACATTGCACTTCTACAAGAAACACTTCTAACAAAAAAATCACCCATCTTAAGAATCAAAAACCACCAACTAATCAGCAAAATAAGAACAGAAAAAGAAGGAAGGGGAGTCTCCATAGTTATTCATAACAAAATAAAATTCAAAGAAATACCGCTCAACAACAAAGACATTGAAGCAATAGTAATTACCACAACAAATCTAAGACTAAACATTAACATTTGCGCGTGCTATTTTCCCCCCGACCTAAGCAGGACAAGTTTCAAAGAACAAGTTCATCCAATTATTAAAGTGGTTAACGACAAAAACCTATTCACAATTGGAGGAGACTTCAATGCAAGGCACAAAGACTGGGGAGACAAAACAAATAATGCAAAAGGAAACATCCTAAAATCCATATTAAACAAAAATAAATTAGCAACCCTCAACAAGGGCACGTTTACCTTTTTTAGGAAAACCAATCAACAGACAACACAAATGCCAGCCCCAGACATCACCCTAACAAACAATATAAACTCCTGGAATCAATGGAATACAAAAAATATAAAATAGGCAAGAGCGAACACGTCCCTATTGAATTTACACTGCAAGTCGAAAATTGGAACAAAAAGAAAAGACGAATACCAAACAGAAATAAAATCATGGAGGACATAAACACGATTAATTTCACTAACAATCTTGCAGAAAACATGAAGAAGATCAATGAATTAATCAAAACCAACCAGGTAAACGCGAAGAACTTCAAACACAGTCCGAAACCATGGTGGTCAAAAGAGATAACCATCCTATGAAGGGAAAAAACAAAAGCTTAGACAAATTTCCGAAAAATGAAAAGCAACGAAAACGAATCAAAATTTCTAGAGATACAAAATAAATGGAGAGAAACTGTAACTAAACCAAAAAGAGAACTGTGGGACCAAAAAATTAATGACATAAACCAAAGTGGAGACATAAAACAGTTTTGGAATTTGGTCAATGCAGTCAAAAACAACAATAACAACCCGAGATCGCAATGAGACCCCGTAAACAATAAAGACTTTCTCAAAATAATGAAAAATAAACATCAAACGCTCAATTCAAACTGGACTCCTTACCTGCCCAATAACATAGAACCAGCTGTACCTTTTGAAGTACACGAACTCCTCATAGTACTAGATAAACGTAAAAAAAGATCATATCCGGGCCTAGATGCAATTGATTACAATATTATAAACTCCCTAAATCATTACAATAAATCAGCTCTACTAAATTCTATAAACGACAGCTTCAAAAATAACAGCATACATAATGAACTAAGAGATATCAAAATCGTACCCATCCCCAAGAAAAACAAAGCATTGCATAAAATAGAAAGTTATAGACCTATTTCTCTCATAAGCATTCCGCTAAAAATAATTAACTGCCTAATCAAAAACAGGATTTCTAGTGACACTGAATACCAAAAAATCCTGAGCAATTTCTGTTTTGCTTACAGAAAAGAAAAGTCGGCATCTCATGCATAAACACTGTAATACACCTTCTCAACAAAAACAAGAAAGCGAAAAACATCATGATTATCAACTGTGATATTTCTAGTTACGTTACATTTTGGAAGAATTTATTTTTTGTTTGCTATGCGATTTAATTAATAAGTATTGACAATTTTGCGTTATTGCAGAAAACTTTAGAATTAACTTTACTAATGGAAATTTTGTTAAAGAAAATGAAGTATGCGAGTAAGAAAATTAAGTTTAAAGTAAGTTCACTGACATGAACATATATTGGTGAAATAATATGAATGTTTTAATGTTTCAATGGCATGAACATTGCCGCCTCCCCTAAAGTGATCTAGTTCTAAATATGATGTTCGTCGAACCAGTTGCTTCGTGATGGCGTGTTTTCCACCGGGATGGTTCTGCATAATCGCTTTCGCATATAGTAGGCAACCAGAGCAACGCCTAGTAGAAGAATTCTAGTTGAAATTGTGACGCTTGCAGTCGTCGCATGGTGTTGGATCACCTGCCAATAGGAATTCTCGATGGATGCGAGGACGGCTTGTTGTTCATTTACTAGTGCTGAGAATTCATTTGTCGTTCGGACTATAGTTGAAATGTTAAGGTGAAATGTAATTTTTGGAGTTTCAGTTATGTTTCGAGCGGGAATAAATGGTGTGATGTAAACTGGAAATTCGACATCTTGATAAAGTTGTGGAGTGAGGATATATTCGGCTGTTGTGATGGTGCATTCTGGTGTCACTCGTAGCATTCCGGTTCCGTTTAGTATGTTTTTTCTTGTACCGTGGCATACACTTTGTGTCGGATTGGGTGTAGCAAAGATCCACGAATGAGGGCTTGTTAATTGTTTCCAAACGGGTTTCAACAACTTGAATGTCTTTGTTGGACATCGGTTCCCTGTGTAGGAATTGTAGATTTCCCGGATCATACAATTTGGTCGTATCTTGATGTCGATGAGCGGGGCTGCTGAAAGCAAGTAGTGGTTAGTATTCATTTTCATTGCGTTGAATACGTCGTTTTCTGTAGTGTCGAAATAAAGTTCGTCATCGTAGTTGATTCTGAGCATAGTAGATTTAATATCGAAAATGGTAAAGACGTCTGCATGTTATTGGATGGAAATTGCTGAAGCCTTGACAAGGTCGTATTCACGGTTGTCAATTATTGAAAGTTGACCAGTGAGTTGGAGGTAATCTCCTTCATAAGTGGTTGTGACTTTTGTTGATGCGGTGTGCAATATTTCTAAATGCGTTGTTAGAAGTGGTTGTAGGTTGTAGATAGCTGATTCTAGGTCTGCTTGTTTTACGCATTCCCATATTCTGGATTTCGTGTAAATTGTTCTCAGAATGCTGTCGTACTTGTGGAATACGTCGGAAATATAGTTTCCGGCGTGTTGATAGAGCGCTAAAAAACGGATGTTGAGATGATTGTGGTCAATCTTGGTGAATCATTCCTTCGATCTATTAATTAATTCAATCCTTGTTGTAGTTGCTCTGAAAATCGTGACAGCTTCTTGTTGATTCTAGAAGCAGTTGAATTCAATGTAGCAGTTGCTTTAAGCACAACTTTCCCTTGTTTTAGAACCAACTGTTTTAATTTTTCTTGGTCCTCGTTAAGGTTAATGTCCATAATGACTTCGTCATTCACACCAAATAATGAAGTCAGCATTTGTCCAAGTAGCCCTCGGGTTTGTCGAGTGTGTAGGAAACGAAGTGTGTTTATGCGGTCTATGGATTCTCGACATAACTCAGAAAGATGCTGATACAGATCCCAACAGTGAATTTGGTCATTTACTTTTTGAGCGGATTTACACATTGTTTGCACAGTTTCGTTGACTTTCCCAATATTTTGCTCGTCGAGTTTGAGATCAGCCAAAGGCACTTTGAAATGTAGCTGTAGTGCCCCTCGTCGAAGATTAGCTATTCCAACATGTTCGATGTATGTTCCTCCTTTTAAAGGTGAGATAGTGACGGCAGATGGGCTTGGAGATATGCAGCTTCCTAGTGCGAGCAGGGTGGAAAGTACAACAGTGGCCAGGCTGACTGAGTTTGATCTTGCTTTTTTATTCATGGGTTCGCTTTGGGTCTTGTATGCTGAGCCTCTATTGCATGATGAAGAAGGTGCCTTTCCTGTAGGTGCATTGGGTGATGAGACATCTACTGCTGGTTGAGATGATGAGATTGTAGTAGTGGCTATTTCGTTCGATGTATCGTTGAAGGAAGACCGCAAATTAACGCTCGTTTGGTCAGTTTTCCATTCAGCTTCAGAGTTACAACTCTCACTAAACCATCCCCTACAAGATGACTAGCGACTACCTTTGCAAATGGTCACTGCATCGATGGTATGTTGGCAGTTTTTACCAACCCGATATCACCTTCCTTGATATTGGGCCGCGATTTAAGCCACTTTGGTCTTTGCTGAAGACGATTCAAGTAATCGCGTGACCATCTGTACCAAAACGAGTGCTTCATATATTGTCCCAGCTTCCATCTTTTGAGTAGAGTAGCGTCACATTCACTTGAATCGCTTTTAATTTCAAACAAGTTGCTTCCCGTAAGAAAGTGACCTGGTGTTAAAGCGCTCACATCCGATGGGTCTGAACTTATGTCGGTTAAGGGTCTAAACACGCTTCTATCTGAGCCAGAAGGGTGTTGAATTCTTCAACCGTCAAAATCTGCTGGCCAATTGTCTTGTAGAGGTGTCGCTTCATTGATTTGACCAGAGGCCACCAAAGTGCGGACTACAGGGAGGGGTGAACTTCCACTCAATGTTTTCTTGGGCTAGCTCAGTGCCAGCTTGGCGTGTTACCTTTTCGTATTCTTATTTGAGCTGCTTCTTTGTACCCCAAAAATTGGCGTCACAATCGCTGAATAGTGTGCGACATTTAGCTCTCCTGGCGATGAAGCTGCGAATCACTGCCAAGCACGTAGGGGTCGACAAATCCGATGCCAGCTCCAAGTGGAAAGCTTTGGTAGCCATGCAGACAAATATAGCCGTCCTGTATTCCAGCGGATGTTGATCGGACCTGCATAATCCACACCTGTCTCCAGAAATGGTTTTTCAAAACGGACTCGAGCTGGTGGTAATAGTCCCATGAGTTGTTCATTCGGTTTAGCTGTCATCTTGAAGCATGTTATACAGTTTTTTAGAATGCTTCGTGTTATCGTGTGGCCAGAGATGATCCAGTACTTCAAGCGTAGTGTACTTAACGTTAGTAAGAACCCTCCATGAAGTGTTTGTAGATGTGCTTCTTTAATGAGAAGCGGGGCTAGTACTCCCTTTGGAATAATGACTGGATGCTTCCTTTCTTCGCCGATGAGTGCATGATAGAATCAGCCGCCTACTCGTAGCACACCATCTTTGTCAAGCCATGGAGCTAGGTATCTTAATTTGCTACTGTCTGGTACTGTATTTGATCGCTGAAGATGTTGGATTTCTTCGTGGAATGCATGGGTCTGTGCTAATCGAATTCAGAGTGTTTCTGTATCTGTTAGTTCTCCACTGGTGAGATCCCCTGTTCGTATGAGCGATGTGTTTTGCGTGTTGTGGCTAAAGCGTTGACACAATGCAACTATTCTTTTCAGTTTTCTGATGCATGAGAAGCGGCTTAGGATTTCTGGATCCAAGATCGATTTATCGATCGCTAGTGTAACCTGATGGATGGATCCGTTTTCCGCATCGTCTGTGGTGAGACACATCCTGTAGTAAACGTCTAAAGCCAGCTTGGACCATTCCACCATTGATTTAAGTTCAGGAGATCTTTTGGGAAGACACCTCGAGACGCAAAATCGGCTGGATTATCCTTAGTTGCTACGTGGTGCCATTGTTGTGAACTACTCTTTCGTTGAATACTACCTATTCGATTAGCAATAAATACTTTCCACTTAGATGCAGGGCTGCGAATCCAATCTAGCACGATGGAAGAGTCTGCCCACCCTAGTGGATCATATAGCTTGAATAGTTCGGACAGCATGTTTCGTTTGGTAATTTCCTTGGGAATGTTTCGATTAATTGTAAAAGTAAATTGGTCTGCACCAGGATGCCATTGTAGTGCCAGTGCTTTAACGGTTCCTTTAAGGTAGATATACTGAGCGTATAGGTCAGGATTTCGGATGAGTGCCTGTTCCAGTCTGCGAAACTGTATTCGAGTAATCTTAGTGGTTTCACAGGACGGCAGTTCTTCTCTGGCTTTAAACGGAAGACTTACTATGTATCGACCAGAATCCGTACGTTGATAATGCTCGGTATAATATTTTTCTCATAGTATTTCGTCAGCAGTCAAGGATTTTTCTTCCGTAATATCTTCAATTCCCCAAAACTGTTTTAGGTGGTCGTCAAATTCTTCAAAAGAAATCAGAGCATTGATTGGTTGTGTTTTGGATGGAGCAGCAGTAGGTCCGAAAAGAACCCAACCAAACTTTGTATTCTGAGCGCACGGGTTCCGAGTACGAAACCCTGGTAGTAGAATGCGACCATACACATCCGCGCAAATCAATATGTCGATTTCAGCCGGTATATTAAATGATGCATCCGCCAAATCTGATTGATTTATCTCATCTCGAAGTGTGTAAGCCACTTGAAGTGAAGGTATTAAGGCTGTAAATTTTGGTAATACTTGCGGCTTGAATTTGATACTCTCTGATATTCCATTTTCGTTTTCCACTAAAGCGGTGATTGAAGCCAGACCGTTAGCTGCGAGTTTCTGATTTCCTCCAACCCCAAGAATTGATGCGTTCACCTTCTTTGGCTGGATACCAAGATGTTTAACTGCTGAAGTGGTGATAAATGATCGTTGTGCGCCAGTATCGAGCAAAGCACGTAGCGTTGCTATTTCACCTGTACGTTTTTGAACCCGAATAATTGCTGTTGGCAACAACACGTTTGTCTGCTTATGAGCGTGGTTTGCTTGTGCACACTGTGCCTTCACTTCGACCGTTGTGTTTACTACTTTCTTAGCCTCATCATTGTGTAGCAACGAATGATGGCGCTTTCCACAAGTTTTACACTTATGTTTCGATGTGCATCCAGTTACTTCGAGCTTGTCACTTAGGCAGTTGTAGCAAACTGTTTTGATGAAACGAAATTGTGCCTTGCTGGAAGTTCAAGTTGCTTGAAGAAGTCACAACTTGGAAGACGATGGCTTGCCTTGCATTTTGGACAACTCTGCTTGACCTCAACATGGGACGTGTGCACGCTAACTGTCCTTTTGTTCCATGATTTTGAACTCCTAGATAAAGCTTCGTTTTTTAATGAACTCCAAAAACCTTGAAAGTGTTGGCATAGTCGAGATTCCAATAATCTCCTTTTGCCAATCCTTGCGTGTTTCTTCATTCATTTTTTGGCTCAGAATAAAGATTGTCACAACATCAAAAGATTCGCCTTGAGCTGACTGTGGACATGCCTCCAGTTGATGGGTCACTTCCGGCACTGGTTCAAAACCGTTGATGTCGTTGGTATTGCAACGATTCTGGGATAACCTGCGCTATGCCTCGATGATTGTCATAGCGCTCAGACAATAGCTTCCAAGCGATACTGTCCGCAGGGAGAATGCTGGTCGACAAGAGCACTCTTGGAGGCTAGCATTTTTTGGGGAGTTCCGCCCCAAGTACCCGAGGAAATTCCCGCAGGGGGAATGCCGGTCGACAAGAACACTCTTGGAGGCTAGCATTCTTTGGGGAGCGCCGCCCCCACGGACCCGAGGATGTGGGGGGTGCCATGAGGTTCCCTCCTGGGATGACAGGTAACGACTCTGATTGGATCTGGACTACGCTTTGGACAACGAACTGGAATTGACGCTTTGGGCTGGCGGATGTGATGGTTTGGACCTAGTTGCTTTGCACAGTAGCGCCGAGGTGAAACTCGTGTGTGAACGGCTCCAATTCAACTATCATACCGTCTCCGTCCCGGTAAAACCTTGGCAGGCCTCGGAGTACGTTCGAAGTTCGCACCATTGGGTTGGTGGTGTAGGTTCGGTTGAGACGGACTCCCGATTAGCGCTGGTCTGGCTCTGAGCACTTGTCCCCATAAGGGCTTGTGCCAACCCTCGCATGGCCTCCCTGCTCTGCAAAGATAACCATGGGACCAAAAAGGCGACTACACGCACGAATGGAGATAGCGGCTCCGAGGGGGGACCCAACAAAACTGAAGCAAACAAAATCAAAAGACCAAAAACATCCAAAAAAAGAAACAAATAATAACAACGACGACGCAACCAGCGGTTGCAGCCACGATGTTAACAGTACATCGAAAGCGGTACTAACCACGACAAAAACGAAGAATAACACTATGACAGTGAAGGCAGACGAAAAACGGAGAATAGCAGACAGTCTGGTTCAGACTGAGATTCCTGCGGCGTTCGGGCACAGCAAAAACATGATGCGAACGCCAGAGCGCCCTATTAAGGAAAAGCGGGAAACTCTGCAGGACGCTTCAGGCGTTCGAGCCTCGGAAGATAACATAAAGAGCACCAAAAATTCGATTGTCACTGCTGTGGTCGTTACTAAAGCGACCGATGCAAGGGTCGCTAATTCGACATTGCAACGAAAGATCCAGAAGTCAACGAGGAGATTACGGCACTAAAAGCAACGAGTGACCAGACACCGCGTGATTGTACCGCCAACGTTAAAAATGTGGCGGAAGTACTGCACGCGATAACCTCTCCCAAAGATGGTTGCAAGGTAGAATTGCGGCCCAGCGATACGAAGAGGAAAGACTACTCCGAAAAGCGGGAGATGTTCTGAAAAGAATACAATCTGCATGCGACTCCCCAAAAATCAGCGAAGCAGCAAAGGTGGGGCTCCTTGAACTAGAGGAGCTCCTAGATCGTATAGGGCACTATCGGAGGAGCTGGTTAAGGGCCGAAGACGAACAGAAGAGGCTAAAGAGGCTCTTGCGGCGAAATCTAAAGGTGACATGCAGATAGCTCCACTATTAAAAGTCAATAAAAGAATGGCGTCTAGCCCAATCGAAGGAGATCGGGATAAAAGAAGGTAGGAAGAGGCACTTGATGGGCGTGGAGCACCAGATCAGGGGTTCCAGACAGTGCTTACAAAAGGAGCGAAGAAAGCCGCAAAGAAACTCCTTCAAAAAAGCCAGAACAGGCAGAAGTCCCGACGAAGACCCCGGCAGCAGGCACTGCTTGTAAAGCCCCAAGATGGCCGATCCTACGCGGAGGTACTGCGGGACATCAGGGGAAACGTAAGGCCCGAAGACACCAATACTACCATTAAAGTAGTACGACCAACGCGGTCGGGCCACATACTGGTCGAATTCGGAGGTCGAATTCGTGGCCAAGAAGACGCCTATTGATGAGTGCTATAAGGTCAGCGTTACTTTACGGAGCAGAAGTATGGGGCGACGCTTTCAGCAAGGAGGTATACCGAAAACGTTTGGCACAGGTACAGAGAAGAGGAGCACTGAGAATTGCATCTTCGTATCCAACAGTCTCTGACTCGGCGGGGAGAGATTGCTGGCGTGATACCTGTCGCCCTCCTTGCTAGAGAGCGCCGCGCTATTCACCTGCGCCGAAACGAGGATGCGAGGGAGATAGTTGTCCGCGAGGAGAGACAGCGCTCGCTCAACGATTGGCAGCAATCTTGGGTGAATTGCACGAAGGGAAGGTAGACTGCGCGCCTCATCCCGGATGTGAGACCGTGGCTAAATCGAAGGCATGGTGAGACTGACTTCTATCTGACCCAGCTTTTGAGCGGGCATGGGTGTTTTCAGTCTTACCTGCATAAGATCGGTAAGTCACGGTCTCCCGATTGTCGGTTTTGCCCAGGAGAGGAGGACAATGCCTGTCACACATTTTTTGCGTGTACAAAATGGGTCAGGCTGCGAAGGGAACTCTACAGGGAGACGGGAGAGCTCACCCCGGATAATATAGTTGCGGTGATGCTCGAATCGGTTGACAAATGGAACCAGGTGGCACATTATGCTCGGGCAGTCCTAAAATATAAAAGGAACTCACAGTAGCCGGGAGCGCTGGGGCTGGAGGATCGCTCTTTTGGCATTTCCTCTTCCCCTCTCCCCTCCCGCTAGGAAAGGGACTCCCCAGGTTGAAGGCGTAACAAAACGAGACCTG
>OZ017740.1:242468536-242696036 GCA_963969285.1 Odontomyia ornata | reverse complement strand
CTACCTTATGCGCTACCCTTCAACGTTCTTTTGGGTAGCTGGTTTTCTTCCATTCTTTCTGCATGGCCCATTGCAATTTATGTAACTTTACGCAAGCGGATACGAGTGAATCGGCAAATAGTTCATACAACTCATCGTTGTAACGAAGTCTCCATTGTGTCCCTTGTTTCCCTGGACTGTAGATTTCCCGGAGCACTTCGCTCATCGGGGCCATGTATCACTTCCATATAACACACACAATCGTTTGTTAGAAATTGAACAAAAAATACTACTACGTAGTCAATTATTTCGCTTGTTTTATCATCGCAGACCAGTTCCCTTTTATCTCGGAAAGCTCTTTTTGAATAACAGCCACATTTTGACTCGCTTGTGTCATCTTCATTGTCTGAAGGATGCGTGGAAGGAAACTATATAGGTGTAGGGTGGATTAAGCAGGTAGGCCCTATGTTATGCTAGATAGAGTTTGATCGGGGACACTAAGTTTTTGTTTTTTAGGGTTTTGTACTAAAATACAAAACCCTATTGGAATCACGACCTGTGTCCGTCTGTCCGTCCGTCCGTCCGTCCGTCTGTATGTCACAGCACTTTTTCTCCGAAACTATAGAGGCTACAGCCATGAAACTTTGTGGAAAGGTCAGAAGTGGCAACTTCTTGAAAGTTGAAGGGTGGAAAAATTTTTCAAAGGGTTTAAGGGGGGTCTCCCCATATAGGGAGGCGATCCCTCAAAAAAAAATGTTCACCATTGGTAGTCGAGTAGTGTGTCATTGGAAAGGTCTCAATGAGATCTTTTCAAAACAAGTCTTAAAATTGTCTTACGAGTACCGAGGGGGGCAGGGGAAGGGGAAACGTACGAACTTTTCGCGTACCCCCCCCTCGCGATTGGACACCTTTCATCCGAAAAATCTGAAAAAATTCATGAATGTAGGCCTTAATGAGTACAACAACAACAAATACATGAGAAGTCAAAATTCACTCAACTTTGTTAGTAATAGTATGATTTATCGATTTTATGTTTTCTTGAATATAATCTAAACGGTGCCCTTAAATTGAATAAAATTTAGCAAACAGATGACTATTTATAAGATTGATCTTTTCTGAAAGTTTCGTAAAGATCGAATAGTATTTAACGAAGATATAGCAATTTGAATTTTTCTGTATTACTATGGAACAATATGCCCTGTATTACTATGGAAACATATGGCTATGGAGCAATATGCGCTTTTTACCGACTTAGACACTACAGCTTTGCTAGGATTTGCATGAAAATTTCAGGAATGATAGGTATCATGAAGATGAGTACATACAATTGAAACAATTCGAAGAGGCAGGAGAGAGCTACTAGGATTCGAAAAAATAGCCCAGGAATCGATGATTACAGTGCAGAGGACTGGCCCCTGAAAAAAAATTTCATGAAAGGTCGCCGATATGAGTATCGACTGAAAGTTCTCTATGAGGACTTTTCAAAGCAGTTCTTAAACTGACAGTTTTTGCTTCAGTGAGGGCACAGGGGGGAAATACATGAAAAATGTGTTTCCTCCCTCGCGAATGGACACCCGTGATCTAAAAAATCTGAAGAAATTATCAAGGGAGATATTTATGGGTATAACTATAACAAATACCTCAGAAGTCAAAATTCTTTCAACTTTGTTAATAGTAGTATGATCCTCGAATTTCACATTTTCTCCAATAAAATCGTCTTTGACATGTTTCTTGATTTTATTCGTTGCTGGTTACTGCATTTTGTAAGTTGAGTACAAAACCCTTCTGACATGAGCATAGGTCTGTCTACTCAACTTGTTTATGTTGTTGAATGTAGGTATGTTCTGGTTAGTCTCGCTTCCATTTTTGTCCGAGTGTATGGTCCAGTACTGTCCTGTTACCTTCTGTCTTTCTATGTTTATATATTTCAAGTCTCTCTAGGAGTCTCAGGCCTATACTTTGTTTGCGTCAAAATGTCATAGAATTTGATATAGCGTCAGACTCGTGTGCATGTTATATATATATATATATATATATATATATATATATATATATATATATATATATATATATACATATATAAATATATATATATATATATATATATATATATATATATATATATATATATATATATATATATATATATAGATATATATATATATATATATATATATATATATATATATATATATATATATATATATATGTATATATATATATATATATATATATATATATATATATACATATATATATAGAATATATATATATATATATATATATATATATATATATATATATATATATATATATATATATATATATATATATATATATATATATATATATATATATATATATATATATATATATATATGTTTATACATATATATATATATATATATATATTTATATATATATATATATATATATATATATATATATATATATATATATATATATATATATATATATATATATATATATATCTATACTACTGTGTCTAAAAAATAAGGTGACATTTGAATTTAAACTGCGCGCGTCGGAGGATTTGGAGAATTTTTTTTTTTAGGTTGGTAGTACTGTCAGTGACATCTATGTCAAATTTACATGTCAAAATATTCATTTGTGTTTGAGATACGCGTCGTTTCCGGGATGGCCTTCAGTTCCGTCTTCGCTGCGGCTTGAATCTCTTCTATCGTATCAAAACGGTGTCCCCGGAGCGGTCTTTTGAGCTTGCCGAACAACCAGAAGTCGCACGGCGCCAGATCAGGTGAATACGGTGGTTGCAGAACGATATGGGTTTTTGGCGAAATAATCACGAATTACGAGTGCAGTATGGGATGGTGCATTATCCTGGTGTACAAACCAAGATTTGTCTTTCCATAATTCCGGCTTTTTTAAGCGGATAGCGTTACGCAAACGACGCATAACGTTCAAATAATATTCCTTGTTGACTGTTTGGCCCGGCGGAAGGAATTTATAATGCACCCAGGACGCCCAGGACGCTCTTCGTCTTCGACACGCTCACGGCCGGCTTGGAACTCACTATACCACTTGCAAACATTTTTTTTAGACATAGCCTCATCACCAAAGGCTTTCTGCGCCATCCTCAATGTATCCGCAGCAGAAAATTGATTCCGCAAGCAAAATTTTATACAAATTCAACAAATTTCGACATCGCAAAAAACGAAAAACTCACTTTTAGCAGCTCACAAAACGACGCGTAGTATTTATACTATATATATATATATATATATATATATATATATATATATATATATATATATATATATATATATATATATATATATATATATATATATATATATATATATATATATATATATATATATATATATATATATATATATATATATATATATATATATATATATATATATATATATATATATATATATATATATATATATATATATATATACGAGAAAAGCGACGTATATTGATGTGTCATTCAGTTTTGGTTTCAATTTGTTTGTTTGTAGTTTGTATTTCTTAAGGAAGTTTGATGGTTTGTATGTCTCTTTGCCTACGTTTGTTAAAGAAATCCACGCTTGGTCGTTTTTGCGTATTTCAGTCAGTTGGCGTTTCTGTTTTTGTTTGTACCGTGTAATAAGATTGTGAATGTCATGTTGTTTGTATCTACTATTACTAGCTATTCTGTAAATGTTTAGTTCGTTGGAGTAGTTTTTAGGGGTCATGGGGATGTAGTGAAGTCTCTGCACCGTTGATCTGTATGCTGCTAGTTAATGTTGTCGGGGTGGTTAGATGTTACGTGTATGGTAGGGTCAGGAGGGGTTGGGTTTCTGTATATTTTGTAGTTTAATCATGTTCGTTCACTTGTCAAGGTTAGGTCCATATCGTTGATTTATCAGTTTGTTTCTTTTTCTATAGAGAAATTTATATCTGGATGTATTTTATTCCTATAGGTAAGAAGTTCGTCTTGTTATTTTCTTGTGAGTCAATAATTAATTAATTATTGACTAGACAGTACTGAACCATACTCTCTGACGAAAACGGAAGCGAGACGAACCAGAACATACGGACATTTAACAATACTAAAAAAAACAAAACCTTTTTATCTCCCATACCATAACCATCTACCAGGCATAACCTAGGGTCTACCTGCTTAACCCACCCTACATCTATGTGAAGTAATTTCCTTCTACACATTCTTTAGATACTGTAGATGACCCAAGTGAGTCAAAACACGTCTATTATTCAAAAAGAGCATGGCCCAACTTCTTTTCGAGATGAACAATTTCAAAACCCGAGATATTATGTGGGTCTCTAGCTAATGCACATGCTAATTGAATTGCTTTTGCACTTCACCAATTACAATTTATCTTAGATATTGTAATATTAGAAAAAAAAATTTGGGTAGGCTCCGTGTATAGCTTTCGGTTCTCCATCGGACGCACCTGCCCTAACAGGCTAGCCCAAGGGTATGGTGGAAATAAAATACCACTCGTGGACCATAAACTGACTAAGTCAAAGCGCTGACAACGCTCCATTTAGTATTTACTTGTCTGTAAGCTCTTAACCTCAATGCGCTGCTAACCGTGGACAACTCCTATGAGGACATCATGGGGTTAATCAACTTCCGTTCTTTGTATATTATTGACTTTTAAAAAAAGGTTCCAAGGATGTTTGCATTTGAGTCGGGGCTATATTTTTCGTAGACATGACCCATAAATTATTATTATATTTTTTTACTTTGTAGTCTGGTTTTCTTCTATTTCTTAAATTTTACCACGCTAGCGTCAGATGCCTTCGCTGTGGCAAAAATTTCAAATTCACTATTGTATTTTTTCCTATCCCTTTATCTTATTTATTCCCACGCAAGCTAAAGTGCCTTCGCTGTGGGAATTTACCTAAACGATACAATTCGTTGATGGAAAGTAAGAGAGTTTATTGATACAATTCTTCGGTGTTATACTATTTAAAATAACTGTACATTTAAAAGCTTAACATCTAACTTAATTCTAAACATGCATATGGCATCACTAATTGGACTAGGTTATAATAACAAAGTGTCTAATTAGAGCAATTTACATTTTTCATATTTGACATTAGTATCACTCCCTCACTCACACAGGCCAAAAAGCGGAAGCATGACGTCACAATGCGCACCAAGATTTTAGACCTATTGACCTGTTCTTTTAGATCAATTGAACAGTTTTTGACAGTTCCCACTGTGACGTCGTGTACGTTAATTGCTTTCCTTTCGGGCCTGAGTAAGCAGGCGTTGCTCACCGCTAAGAAAAAATTTGAATTTGAATAAATTTAAATTTTGTATGATTAAAAAACAATATATAGGTTTTTTTTGAGGCCATGTTAACATTTATTTATCGCTCATAATAGTTATGTATTTTTTGTCTTATTTTCATTGAAATATTCGGAAATTATTCTGTATGTATTTCTATTTACATTTTTGATTTCCTATATACATTTCCATCAGATTTTCTATTTTTCTGGATAACATTGTTTTTTATTTTAAATTTTATTCTATATATATAATAGATATTTTATCGAGTTATTATGATATGTCTTTTTGCGATCCTTGATTAATATAATAGGGGTACCGGCTAATTCGTGAAGCTCTATTGTGAAAAAATGGGTACAAATTTAATATTCAAAGTATTGTCCATCGCTAGCTATAACTTTGTCCCATTTTTCTGGCAATTCACGCATCCCCTCTCTGAAAAATTCGGCCGGCTTCTCCGCTATCCACGAATCGATCCAATTTTTGACTTCTTCGTAATTGGAGAAGTGCTGGTCAGCCAGGCCATGTTGCATTGATCGGAAGAGATAGTAATCGGATGGTGCAAGGTCTTGACTATACGGCGGGTGGGGTAGGACATCCCATTTGAGCGTTTCAAGGTAGGTTTTGACGACCTATGCAACATGTGGCCGAGCATTGTCATGCTGCAAAATTACCTTGCCGTGCCTTTGTTCATATCCCGGCCGTTTTTCGCGCAGTGCTCGGCTCAAACGCATCAATTGTCGTCGGTAGACTTCCTCTGTGATTGTTTCATTCGGTTGCAACAGCTCATAGTAGATCACACCCAGCTGGTCACACCAAATACACAGCATAACCTTCAGGCCATGAATATTCTGAACGGGCCGGGGTATCCATGCGTTGCCCGACATTTTAGATTATCGTAATGGACCCACTTTTCATTGCCAGTGACGATTCGATGCAAAAAACTTTTTCTTTTGTGCCGTTGAAGCAGTTGTTCACAGGTGAAAAATCGGTGTTCGACGTCTGTTGGCTTCAATTCATACGGCACCAAATGGCCTACCTTCCGGATAATTCCCATTGCTTTTAGATCAATATCTGAAAGTGACGTCACTGCGCCATTCAGAATTGCTCGAATATTCCAGGTAGTTCGCCAATGTACAAGAAATGGATTGAATCACTAGAGACCCTACATAAAGCCGAGCTGAATAAATGGGGGAGATAGTAGTAAAACCGCGATAGTAAAATTGCGATATAGTGGAGCGCGAGGTAAAGGCGATATTGATTGATTGATTGTGAAGTGATTTTAGTTCACAGTTGAATTAAAAATTTATAGACAAAGTGAAAAGTAAAATTGGTGAAATTGTTAAATAAATGATTGTGCATTTTTAAGTAAATAAACTCTTTTAACTTAATTTAAAAGACAGTACGTTTTCGCTTTCCCGGAACATTAAAATTATAGGCTGCGAACCATAACACGCGAAAGTGGTGTCGAGAAGTGAGATGAAACTTTTGAAAGTGAAAACATATAAACTTTTTAAAAAATAAAATGCACAATAGTGAAATGTAACGTGGAAACTGGAAAAGAAGAGCCGAAATAATAAAAAAACTAAAAGAGCAGCGACAACAGTCGTCCAGTTTAACTGCGAAGCTAAATGAACAATCAGCGAAGCGATCGAAATCAAGGCACACATCACACAGAAGCTGGAGAAACAATCAACCGAAATAAAAGTGGAGCTTGGTAGTCTGAACAAACAATTTAAATGCGTCAAGGAAAAGGCTTCCAGGTCGAGGAAAACGTAAGCCAGGTCGAGGAGAGAATCAACCATGAGATGGAAAAAGTGAAAAAGGACTTGGAAGCAGCGAAGGCAGTAGTAACCATCTCACCAACCACGCTTACAACCGCAGCGCAAAGCTCAACTAGGGCAAATCACTGGAATGAGCAGGAACGAGCAACTGCATTAATTCTTGCTCTAAGATGCCCAGCTGCAGAGCTTTTGCAGACGATTCCCGTTGAGTTGCACTCAAACCCGGCTGCTATAATGAATGCGCTAGACATGCATTATGGAGACGATCATCTGAAGCAGATTTATCGGTCACAGCTACGGCATCGGATGCAAAAGTCTGGCGAAGCCTTACAGTAGCTAGCCCAGTAACGTTGAGTGACTGGCACTTTTGGCTTATCCAGCTTACGACGCGGAACATCGAAATGACGCAGCGACAGAAGCATTCATCAGCGCATTAAAGGACCAGGAATTGCAACAAGCCGTGCGTTTAGCCCAAAAGCAAACGGTTAAGGATGCATTGGCTTATAGTCTGAACTTTGAGGCAGCGAAAAATGTGACTCGTACCACTGCCCTGGTTCGCGAGGTAGTGACAGGCGAGTGCAGGTGTGAGCGTGTGGAAATGGTGCGCCTAGATGCTGGAATTGCGGTGAGAAGGGGCACTTGCAAGGAGATTGCAAGAAGCGACGAAAACCGAGCTATTGTCCAGGGTGGAGGAAATCGAGACCGTGTCAGGAGCCTAGAATGGAAGCCCATCAAACTGAAGGGGCCAACTTCGTGGGGGAACGCTGGCTAGGAGGATCGACGTCCCCAGCCAACCCGTGCAAGACTACATCGTGGAGAAGCAGACATGCCTTCCGGGTCAAGTTGATGAAGAACGTTGCACCATAACAAGCGACACTAGTGCAACCCGATCGACTATTCAACCAGACCTAGTGAGGCAACAACTACTTCACAAGGGCAGAGTTCATGGAAATGCTGACGTCCTATTTCGTCGTCCATGTCCAGCTAACTGCAAGCATTGCTGACGGATTATGGAAAAGGAGCCGACCGTTGATCTGCAAGTGATAACGGCCGAATTCCATGAAGGTTGGTCATTGGAGGGGATTCGAAACGCCCAGGTAGCCGATGAAGACATCGGACCATTGCTTGTATGGAAGGAGACAACTGGGCGAACTGAGTGGAAGGACGTTTCAATGCATGGCGCAACCCTGAAAAGCTATTGGGCACAATGGAACTCCCTTCAGGTGGAGGGTGGTTTACTTAAGCGGAAATGGGAAACGGCGGATGGCAGCTCCTAAAGGATGCAAACCATACTTCCCAAAAGCCGAATCCACGATGTGGTTAAGGAAATGCACGAAGGATCTTCGGGAGGCCACCTTGGTGTTAACAAGACCTTAGCGAAATTGCGGGAAAGGTTTTACTGGCTCCACGCTCGAGAATACGTAGAGGACTGGTGTCGCAGATGCACCATTTGCGCTTCCGTCAAAGGTCCAGAGAGACGACTGAGGACAAATGCAAACCTACAACGTGGGTGTACCGTTTGAAATGATTGCTGTTGACATCGCAGGACCTTTTCCTGAATCCAAATGGGGAAATCGATACACGCTGGTTGTGGCCGATTATTTCAGCACGTGGCCCGAGGTCTACCCCATTCCCAACCAGGAAGCAACTACTGTAGCCGAGCAGCTAGTGTTAAATTGGGTCAGTGAACTACATTCGGATCAAGGCCGAAACTCACTCAGCGATAGGCTGTGGTGGGATGTGTTTCAATTGGTTTCACTTGAAAAGATGTCAGAAGAGAGATTCAAGACCATCAAGGAGGTATCAGATGATGTTATATGGATGTGCCCCATGTGTAAGCTGTTACATCAAAAATCCAAGGAGGAACAACTTTTTCTGTTAATGAAAGATTTGGAAAGTAATATTAAAGAATTAAACACGAATGTCAGTTCTTTAGTTGATAAGACCGCAGCTACGTAACAACCAACTTATGCACAGCTGATAAAAAACCATACGACGCCTCAAACTGAGCTCCGCTCAGATGTCATGTCCCAGAAACAGATCATAATCAAGCCAAAAAAGCATACATCATCAGATAAAACGCTTGCCGATTAAGTCTAGCATAAGACCGTCAAATTGCAAGATTCCTATTCAACTGCTACGGCCTATTCGCAATGGTGGGGCGGTATTTAAAACAACGACCAATGCCAACGCGTCTGAGCTATACCGAGTAACCATGGATAACATGCAGAATGAGTACGACATTACCGAAACAAAAATGCGTCGACCCAGACTGGTTATAAATGGGCTGAATAATCAATTCACAAATGAGGAACTACAAAAGGAAATACAGGCACTAAACCCTGATGTTGGGAATAGAGAAAAAATGGAACTCGTTCATGCCAGACAGACAAAAAACGGAAAACGGTTACACATTATTGAGGTAAATGGCATGTATAAAAGATTAGCTCACAAATATGTCAACATTGATTATGGATCATATTTTGTGTAGGAAGATTTTAACATTTTTTTTTTTTTTGTGGTAGGGAGGTGAAGGCATTTACGCCCGCCGAGTCTTGCAGTGTGGGACTCCCATGGAGGATACCCTTGGACTACCCACTAAACACCTCCCCTGTCAATCTGAGAACCTAGCCTGGAACCGTTTGACACATTACTTCGGGCTAAGCCTCATTTCTCTACGCGTTTAGGCGCCACCGGGCTACAGGGATCCCTTTTCCAACGGAAGGAGGGGAAGGGAGAGGGATTTCTAGAAAAGAGACCCCTCCGCCCTGGACGCCTCCAGGCGCTCATATATTTTCCTTTTTATCTTAAGGACTGCCCGAGCGTAATGTGCCACACAGTTCCATTTGTCAACGGATGTGAGCATCTCTCCAGTGAGTTCATCCGGAGAGAGATCTCCCATTTCTTCAACGAGGTCACCGCGCTGCCTTTCCCACCTCTTGCATACAAAAAATGTGTGGTAGGCATCATCGACCTCTCCAGCACAGAATATGCAGTCAGGAGACCGTGACTTACCAATCTTGTGCAGGTAAGACCGAAAGTATTCATGTGCACTCAGTAGCTGAGTTAGATAGAAGTCAGTCTCACCATGCCTTCGATTGAGCCACGGCCTCAGGTCGCCAATAGGGCGTGCGGTCCACCTACCTTTTGTATCGCTCACCCAGGACTGTTGCCAATCACTGAGTGAGCGTTCTCGTTCTTCGTGGGCGACAGCATCTCTGTCGCATTCGTTCCTCCGCAGGTAGATTCTGCGCCGCTCCTTGGCAAGGAGGGCAATGGGTATCACTCCTGCGATGACCAGCACTGCCGACTCCGAGACAGTCCGATATGCAGATGCAATCCGCAGCGCTCCCCGTCGCTGCACCTGTGCCAAGCGCCTTCGATACAGCCCCTTGTTGAGAGCCTCACACCATATCTCCAATCCGTACAACAGCACAGATTGTACTGCACTCATCAGAAGTCTCCTTCTTGATGAGGTGGGACCCCCTATGTTGGCCATTAGCCGGCTGAGAGCCGAAACACTCGCTGCAGCCTTGTCAGCTATTGCCCTGATTTGCTCGGAGAAACGCATCTTCGAGTCGATCAAAATGCCCAGGTACTTCACTGCTAGTTTAGTCTCAACGAGTGCTTCCCCAATGTTGATCATCCTTACTCTAGGGGGACTACTTCGGTTTTCTCCAAAGCTAGGCTGAACCCGCGAGCAGTCATCCAGTCCTCACTCGGCGCATTAGCATACCCAGTCTGAGTTGCGCTTGTTCAACAGTGCGTCCCGCAACTAGCGCCGCGACATCGTCTGCATAGCCGATCAAGCGCGACTCATCCGGCAGCTCGATTCTCAGTAGCTTGTCGTACGTGATGTTCCACAGATCTGGGCCAAGGATGGAGCCTTGTGCAACACCCGATGTAACTTCCATCCTCCGCCGACCCTCCTTCGTCTCATAGAGCAGGCTCCGGTCTGTCAGGTAGTTCTTCAAAATCCGCATCAGATATTCTGGAACTTGAAAAGAGTTTTCCAGTGCTTCCAGAACATCCGCCCAAAGATTTTAACATTACGAGATGCTTTAAGTGCCAAAAATATAACCATAAGACGTCGAAATGCGAAGGAGAACAAAACTGTGTGAAATGTGGAGGAAAGCATGAGCTCAAGAAATGCAAAAGCACACATGAGAAGTATTACAATTGTATGGGTAATAATAAGAATACTGATCACTCACACAGAGCAGACTCGTGGGAGTGCCTAGAGCATCAAAGAAGGATTGTAATTGCTAGGAGGAGTACTGACTACAATTTTGATGATGATTGTTAATCCCAAAATTCAATCAAGCGACAAATTAACTATCTTTTATGCCAATATAAGAAGCTTACGACATAAGCTGAATGATATTCAAATTTATTTGCAGCAAAATCGTGAAACGGATCTGATTATACTGAACGAAGTATGGATCCATCCTGAATAAGCAAAGTATTACAATATTCCGGGATATAGCTCCGTTTTCTCCTGCAGACGTGGAAGAGGAGGAGGTACAATATATAAAAAATACAATTAATTTCGTGACTAAGAGAGTAACATCAGACATATATAATATAATAATAATTGAAATAACCTGCGCAGGTAAAAAACTAAAAATCGGTAATTACTATAATCCCAATCATCTTAATGCGCAGGACTTCAGCACAGTAGTAGATGCAATATACTCTACTGAAAAAAATCTAATCACAGTTGCTGACACAAACATAGACCTGATTGCAGAATCTCCAGAATCGAGAATGTACAGGGATACCTTGGAAACAAACGGAGCGGTCATTGTCAATAAGGACAAAATTACTCGCCCGACCAAGTGATAAAAAAAATTGCTGAAAACATTAAATTCACACTTCCAGACTGTCCGGAGTTAGATCATCGTGTCCTAAAAATTGTCGTCGATGGTCAAAGTCTCAATAAGCAAAAACCTACACACAAAATATTCAGATATTTAGACAAGGATCTTTTCAAACCGAAATTTCAACAGTTGCCAACAAACCGAAAACCTGACAACCTTATGGATTACACGAAAACCTGAAAACCTTATGGATTACACGACGACATACATGGATAACAAAGAAAGTTATTGAGGCTAGTATTTACAAAAGGAAGGCTTATAAAAAATACAAAAATAACGCTGAAGATCAAGCACTTAAACATCTGTATAACCAAGCCCTTAAAGAATCAAAACGTCTCATAAAAGAAGCTAAATTTTCATATTACTCCAGAAGATTGGAAACAGCGGCGGACACCTCACACGAAATATGGAAAATAATAAATGAAGTAAAAGATAATTCGTCACCCTGGATCATGACATCAAATGCTGAATTTTCACATTCACAAAAGAGAAGTATTAAATACAATCGAAAATTTGAAAAAAATGCAGCACCAGGTATTGACAACATCGCCACACATGAAATTATTCTAGTCAAAGAGGAGATAGCTGAACCACTGGCAAATTTTATAAACGAGCATATTAGAAATGGAACATTTCCGGATGAAGAGAAACTGGCAAAAATAATTCCAATATTCAAAGGAGGAGATCATCTGGACCCGAATAATTACCGCCCTGTTGCAGATTTGACAGCTTTTAGTAAAATATTCGAAAAACTTTTAAATAATCGTTTAAAATCTTTTTTAATGGACAATTCCATCATAAATCCAAAGCAGTTTGTCTTTCAAAAGAACAAGAGTACTTTCGATGCGTTACTTTCTGTCTCACGTTACATCAATGAAAGTCTTGATAAAGGAGATTATGATATTGCAATTTTTGTGGACCTGAAGATAGCTTTTGATACGGTTGATCATGACCTGTTACTTCAAAAACTTGAATCGTATGGTATACAAGGAAAAACGAAACAACTTTTTAAAAGTTAGAAGAAGATTCCGAAGAACATCAGTTAATAATATCTTGAGCAATCTAGCACCAATGAAATCGGGGGTTCCTCAACGATCCATACTTGGACCAACCTTGTTTTTGCTATACACCAATAATTTGAATATATGTAAACTGGAAGCTCACCACACATTATATGCTGATGATTCTGTACTTCTTTATTCAAGACATGATAAAGTTGCCATGGAGAATATCGTCAACGAGGATCTAAATAAATATCGCTCATGGCTTATCGAAAACTAGCTAGCATTGAGTACTACAAAGACAAAATACATGATTTTTAAACAGAAGAATAAGGAAGACATAGAAGTTGACCTAGAAATTAACGGCGAAAACTTGCAAAGAGTGTTTGAAATTAAATATCTCGGTCTTACCATAGATCATCGTTTGACTTGGTTGCCACACATAAATAATTTGAGGGGACAACTAGCACCAATGATAGGAGTGTTGAGAAGATATGGAGGTTTTCCAATGCATATAACGAAACTTGTATTAAATGCATTTGTACTAACAAAGCTACATTATGCGGTGGTCATTTGGAGTCAATCGTCAAAGCATAACCTTACTATTATATCCAGGATACTAACTAAAGCCTATAAAAATATTCTAAACCTTCCAATTCTCACTGCAACAAGACTAGGGTATCAACGGACCAATGCACTCACCTTCAATCAAATCATTACTATGGAGAAAGTAAAGTTTATCTTCAAATGTCAAATTTCCAGTGAATCGGAACGAAGCCCCTTTATAAAAGTATCACAAATAAATCCATATAATTCAAGAAATGCCAAAAGTTTTGTAATACCTTACGCTAGAACTGATCGATTAAAGAACGATGCAACGAATGATGCGTATATACAAAAATCTTTCAGAAACAGTGAAAAACGTAAACTCACTATTGGTTTTTAAGAAAAGACTTAGGGAACATTTAATAAATTCAGATTAATGGTAAGTCCGGAGGATTGAAAATGCAGTATCTTAAGGCATTTTAAGACCCTAACGTTGAGATACTTAAAGACAGCTAGTTTTTATAAACTTTTACTGCGTCGTATTATATATTTTTTTATCTCTGAGAACTGTTCACGAATCGGACTAGACTAACAGGAAAGGAATACTTCACAGCATTTGGTGTGCCCCTTATACCGATGTTTTAGCATGTAATGATTTTTTTTAATGTTCGTGTAGGACACGGGTGCCGATGGTCTGGCACAAGTGTCAGCGAGCTAAAACAACACCGAGCTCAGCTAACTAGGTTCGCTTAACGACCGCGTACGCGTGCTTGACTACTAGCATTTGCGGGATCATATAGGCGGGTTCTTGTCGAGCCACGAAGCTACACTTCAAAATACTTATCACGCGTACTCTACTCTACAAGACGCACCGATCAATTTTTATTGTCTTTAGAAAAGTTCTATTAGGTGTCAATTAATCTACTCTACAGAAATTCAATATTGTTTTGCCTCGTTAAAGTAAGCGGACACGGAGGCTTGAGACAAATGCAAACATTACACAAAAAGCAACCGTTACTTTCACCGAAGAAGGTCGTTGCATTACAAGGGGAATGTCAAACCTAAAGATGTTAAAGTGGCTGAAGTGAACCACTCATCTCTGCCTAAATGATGGAAACTTGACGGATGCAGTTTACTTTACACTAGTAAAACAACAAACTAAGCAGTTTCGACGGAGTGACCACCTTATCTCTTCAGGAGTAGCCACTCCTGATCACCACGGGGCTGCTCGACTGCTTATGTTTATTACAAGCATTGCCTGGAGGCACACGTAGGAATTGACGACGTTTGAAGTGCAGATCGCACGAGCGTTGTGCGACGATGAAAGAGTGATGGAGAGAGTGGTAGGGAATGGAGGTATTTAAAACAAACAAAAAACCTTGAGTCACTGGTTTTTGGCGAAATGTGCGAGCTGCTGCGAATACGGAAAACAACGACAACACCGCTGCATCTCCAATCCGATGGAATGGTCGAACGTTTCAACGGCACACTCAATAAACATCTGGCCAAGATGGTTGACGAGAGCCAAAGGGACTGGGACCGACACATCCCACTATTGAGCGTACAGAGCTGCCGAACATGCATCGACAGGCCAAGCCCCAGCCAAAGTCATTTTTGGAAAGACTATTCGTCTGCCGGCTGATATAAAGTTCGGAACACCCACCCCCTGAGAAACTCCAAACGATCTCGGAGTACGCAAGTGAGCTAGGCAGCGGTTGAACCAGATACATCGGACAGTGCGAAAACACCTCGAATCGGCTACCGACCGCATGAAGACCAGGTATGATCTAAAGGCAAATTCTACTGGCCTCCAGCAAGATGACTTGGTGTGGCAATATAACCCATAACGGCGGAAGGGTAGGTCTCCAAAGTTGCAATATAATTCGGAGGGACCATACCGAGTACAAAGCGAATCAACGACGTCGTATACCGCATACAGGAACACCGTAAGCCGAGGGCCAAACTGAAAATCGTGCACCCACCCTTCCGATGAACAATTTCAATCCATCTCGCAACTTGTCCCTCGGGGTTTTTGAAGTCAAGTAGCCATCTCAGCGATGCATGGTTCGTCGAAGAACAAATTTCTGGCCATATCGGTACATGTGGAACTGCTTGGTGGCCTCTATTATAGCCAATAGCTCCTCCCTGGTCACGCAGTAGTTTCTCTCACTTTTTGAGAGAACTCGTAATACGAGAGGACTCTTTCTTCGCCATCGATCTGTTCGGAGAGTACAGCTCCAATCCCACCTTTGGTCGCATCGGTGTCAACTACAAACATTTTTCCAGCACAGGTGATTCACACAGCTTCTCCTTCAAGGTCTCAAAGGCTGCCTGGCATTGTTCATTCCAGACATACGGACGATTTTTCTCGGTTAGCTGATGGAGACACTTAGCTAGTTTGGCAAAGTCTTTGACGAATCTGGCCAGCTTTTCACGGCTTCAATTTTCTCAGGGTCTGTTTGGACCCCTTCTGTTGACACGACGTGTCCCAGGTATTTTACTTGAGCTGCGAAAAGGATACACTTGTCGGGGCTAAGTTTCAAATTCGCCAGTCGTAATCGGGAGAAAACCTCTTCTAAGTTCCGCACATGCTCTTCGAACGTTCTCCCGATAACAATGATGTCATCTAGGTACACGAAGCAGTGGCTTCCAAAGAGGTGATGGTGGAAACAGGCTGGTAGCTGCCGATGACTTCTCTCGCTTTGATGCTCGTGGTTGAGTCTGCGGTGTTAAGGACTCTTACCGGCACGTATCCGTTCCTTATAAATCTTACAAGGCTTCGTCCTACAATCAAACTGCGGAATGCGGACGTCTTCGTTGGCTCTATCAGATAAGATCGGTGGTCTCCAGAATGATCATCAAGCTTGGCCCATAAAATGCTTTCGGAAGAATTCGGTACATCAGTGTCAGTACAGACTACTACATTCATCTTGGGGACTTGGACGCTGGGATCCTCCATCAATACTTCGACATTCCACCATTTCAAGACTCTTTTGCCCAAATCCAACGTGATTCCATGTGGTCGCAGAAAATCCATTCCGAGAATGCAGCCATTCATAATGTTCGCGACCAGAAAATTATGTTGGAGCGCAAAGTCCCCCAACTGTATCTCGAAGTTGACCTCTCCATGAACAGGTGCAGTTTCTCCCGTTGCTGTCCGTAGTGAGAAAATCCTGCCTGTGTGAAGTAGTTGTAGCCTCACTAGATGCAATATACTCTACTGAAAAAAATCTAATCACAGTTGCTGACACAAACATAGACCTGATTGCAAAATCTCCAGAATCGAGAATGTACAAGGATACCTTGGAAACAAACGGAGCGGTCATTGTCAATAAGGACAAAATTACTCGCCCGACCAAGTACCTGCGTAGATCACATAGCAACAAATGATAAAAAAAATTGCTGAAAACATTAAATTCACACTTCCAGACTGTCCGGAGTTAGATCATCGTGTCCTAAAAATTGTCGTCGATGGTCAAAGTCTCAATAAGCAAAAACCTTCACACAAAATATTCAGATATTTAGACAAGGATCTTTTCAAACCGAAATTTCAACAGTTGCCAACAAACCGAAAACCTGAAAACCTTATGGATTACACGAAAACCTGAAAACCTTATGGATTACACGACAACATACATGGATAACAAAGAAAGTTATTGAGGCTAGTATTTACAAAAGGAAGGCTTATAAAAAATACAAAAATAACGCTGAAGATCAAGCACTTAAACATCTGTATAACCAAGCCCTTAAAGAATCAAAACGTCTCATAAAAGAAGCTAAATTTTCATATTACTCCAGAAGATTGGAAACAGCGGCGGACACCTCACACGAAATATGGAAAATAATAAATGAAGTAAAAGATAATTCGTCACCCTGGATCATGACATCAAATGCTGAATTTTCACATTCACAAAAGAGAAGTATTAAATACAATCGAAAATTTGAAAAAAATGCAGCACCAGGTATTGACAACATCGCCACACATGAAATTATTCTAGGCAAAGAGGAGATAGCTGAACCACTGGCAAATTTTATAAACGAGCATATTAGAAATGGAACATTTCCGGATGAAGAGAAACTGGCAAAAATAATTCCAATATTCAAAGGAGGAGATCATCTGGACCCGAATAATTACCGCCCTGTTGCAGATTTGACAGCTTTTAGTAAAATATTCGAAAAACTTTTAAATAATCGTTTAAAATCTTTTTTAATGGACAATTCCATCATAAATCCAAAGCAGTTTGTCTTTCAAAAGAACAAGAGTACTTTCGATGCGTTACTTTCTGTCTCACGTTACATCAATGAAAGTCTTGATAAAGGAGATTATGATATTGCAATTTTTGTGGACCTGAAGATAGCTTTTGATACGGTTGATCATGACCTGTTACTTCAAAAACTTGAATCGTATGGTATACAAGGAAAACCGAAACAACTTTTTAAAAGTTAGAAGAAGATTCCGAAGAACATCAGTTAATAATGTCTTGAGCAATCTAGCACCAATGAAATCGGGGGTTCCTCAACGATCCATACTTGGACCAACCTTGTTTTTGCTATACACCAATAATTTGAATATATGTAAACTGGAAGCTCACCACACATTATATGCTGATGATTCTGTACTTCTTTATTCAAGACATGATAAAGTTGCCATGGAGAATATCGTCAACGAGGATCTAAATAAATATCGCTCATGGCTTATCGAAAACTAGCTAGCATTGAGTACTACATAGACAAAATACATGATTTTTAAACAGAAGAATAAGGAAGACATAGAAGTTGACCTAGAAATTAACGGCGAAAACTTGCAAAGAGTGTTTGAAATTAAATATCTCGGTCTTACCATAGATCATCGTTTGACTTGGTTGCCACACATAAATAATTTGAGGGGACAACTAGCACCAATGATAGGAGTGTTGAGAAGATATGGAGGTTTTCCAATGCATATAACGAAACTTGTATTAAATGCATTTGTACTAACAAAGCTACATTATGCGGTGGTCATTTGGAGTCAATCGTCAAAGCATAACCTTACTATTATATCCAGGATACTAACTAAAGCCTATAAAAATATTCTAAACCTTCCAATTCTCACTGCAACAAGACTAGGGTATCAACGGACCAATGCACTCACCTTCAATCAAATCATTACTATGGAGAAAGTAAAGTTTATCTTCAAATGTCAAATTTCCAGTGAATCGGAACGAAGCCCCTTTATAAAAGTATCACAAATAAATCCATATAATTCAAGAAATGCCAAAAGTTTTGTAATACCTTACGCTAGAACTGATCGATTAAAGAACGATGCAACGAATGATGCGTATATACAACAATCTTTCAGAAACAGTGAAAAACGTAAACTCACTATTGGTTTTTAAGAAAAGACTTAGGGAACATTTAATAAATTCAGATTAATGGTAAGTCCGGAGGATTGAAAATGCAGTATCTTAAGGCATTTTAAGACCCTAACGTTGAGATACTTAAAGACAGCTAGTTTTTATAAACTTTTACTGCGTCGTATTATATATTTTTTTATCTCTGAGAACTGTTCACGAATCGGACTAGACTAACAGGAAAGGAATACTTCACAGCATTTGGTGTGCCCCTTATACCGATGTTTTAGCATGTAATGATTTTTTTTAATGTCCGTGTAGGACACGGGTGCCGATGGTCTGGCACAAGTGTCAGCGAGCTAAAACAACACCGAGCTCAGCTAACTAGGTTCGCTTAACGACCGCGTACGCGTGCTTGACTACTAGCATTTGCGGGATCATATAGGCGGGTTCTTGTCGAGCCACGAAGCTACACTTCAAAATACTTATCACGCGTACTCTACTCTACAAGACGCACCGATCAATTTTTATTGTCTTTAGAAAAGTTCTATTAGGTGTCAATTAATCTACTCTACAGAAATTCAATATTGTTTTGCCTCGTTAAAGTAAGCGGACACGGAGGCTTGAGACAAATGCAAACATTACACAAAAAGCAACCGTTACTTTCACCGAAGAAGGTCGTTGCATTACAAGGGGAATGTCAAACCTAAAGATGTTAAAGTGGCTGAAGTGAACCACTCATCTCTGCCTAAATGATGGAAACTTGACGGATGCAGTTTACTTTACACTAGTAAAACAACAAACTAAGCAGTTTCGACGGAGTGACCACCTTATCTCTTCAGGAGTAGCCACTCCTGATCACCACGGGGCTGCTCGACTGCTTATGTTTATTACAAGCATTGCCTGGAGGCACACGTAGGAATTGACGACGTTTGAAGTGCAGATCGCACGAGCGTTGTGCGACGATGAAAGAGTGATGGAGAGAGTGGTAGGGAATGGAGGTATTTAAAACAAACAAAAAACCTTGAGTCACTGGTTTTTGGCGAAATGTGCGAGCTGCTGCGAATACGGAAAACAACGACAACACCGCTGCATCTCCAATCCGATGGAATGGTCGAACGTTTCAACGGCACACTCAATAAACATCTGGCCAAGATGGTTGACGAGAGCCAAAGGGACTGGGACCGACACATCCCACTATTGAGCGTACAGAGCTGCCGAACATGCATCGACAGGCCAAGCCCCAGCCAAAGTCATTTTTGGAAAGACTATTCGTCTGCCGGCTGATATAAAGTTCGGAACACCCACCCCCTGAGAAACTCCAAACGATCTCGGAGTACGCAAGTGAGCTAGGCAGCGGTTGAACCAGATACATCGGACAGTGCGAAAACACCTCGAATCGGCTACCGACCGCATGAAGACCAGGTATGATCTAAAGGCAAATTCTACTGGCCTCCAGCAAGATGACTTGGTGTGGCAATATAACCCATAACGGCGGAAGGGTAGGTCTCCAAAGTTGCAATATAATTCGGAGGGACCATACCGAGTACAAAGCGAATCAACGACGTCGTATACCGCATACAGGAACACCGTAAGCCGAGGGCCAAACTGAAAATCGTGCACCCACCCTTCCGATGAACAATTTCAATCCATCTCGCAACTTGTCCCTCGGGGTTTTTGAAGTCAAGTAGCCATCTCAGCGATGCATGGTTCGTCGAAGAACAAATTTCTGGCCATATCGGTACATGTGGAACTGCTTGGTGGCCTCTATTATAGCCAATAGCTCCTCCCTGGTCACGCAGTAGTTTCTCTCACTTTTTGAGAGAACTCGTAATACGAGAGGACTCTTTCTTCGCCATCGATCTGTTCGGAGAGTACAGCTCCAATCCCACCTTTGGTCGCATCGGTGTCAACTACAAACATTTTTCCAGCACAGGTGATTCACACAGCTTCTCCTTCAAGGTCTCAAAGGCTGCCTGGCATTGTTCATTCCAGACATACGGACGATTTTTCTCGGTTAGCTGATGGAGACACTTAGCTAGTTTGGCAAAGTCTTTGACGAATCTGGCCAGCTTTTCACGGCTTCAATTTTCTCAGGGTCTGTTTGGACCCCTTCTGTTGACACGACGTGTCCCAGGTATTTTACTTGAGCTGCGAAAAGGATACACTTGTCGGGGCTAAGTTTCAAATTCGCCAGTCGTAATCGGGAGAAAACCTCTTCTAAGTTCCGCACATGCTCTTCGAACGTTCTCCCGATAACAATGATGTCATCTAGGTACACGAAGCAGTGGCTTCCAAAGAGGTGATGGTGGAAACAGGCTGGTAGCTGCCGATGACTTCTCTCGCTTTGATGCTCGTGGTTGAGTCTGCGGTGTTAAGGACTCTTACCGGCACGTATCCGTTCCTTATAAATCTTACAAGGCTTCGTCCTACAATCAAACTGCGGAATGCGGACGTCTTCGTTGGCTCTATCAGATAAGATCGGTGGTCTCCAGAATGATCATCAAGCTTGGCCCATAAAATGCTTTCGGAAGAATTCGGTACATCAGTGTCAGTACAGACTACTACATTCATCTTGGGGACTTGGACGCTGGGATCCTCCATCAATACTTCGACATTCCACCATTTCAAGACTCTTTTGCCCAAATCCAACGTGATTCCATGTGGTCGCAGAAAATCCATTCCGAGAATGCAGCCATTCATAATGTTCGCGACCAGAAAATTATGTTGGAGCGCAAAGTCCCCCAACTGTATCTCGAAGTTGACCTCTCCATGAACAGGTGCAGTTTCTCCCGTTGCTGTCCGTAGTGAGAAAATCCTGCCTGTGTGAAGTAGTTGTAGCCTCACTAGATGCAATATACTCTACTGAAAAAAATCTAATCACAGTTGCTGACACAAACATAGACCTGATTGCAAAATCTCCAGAATCGAGAATGTACAAGGATACCTTGGAAACAAACGGAGCGGTCATTGTCAATAAGGACAAAATTACTCGCCCGACCAAGTACCTGCGTAGATCACATAGCAACAAATGATAAAAAAAATTGCTGAAAACATTAAATTCACACTTCCAGACTGTCCGGAGTTAGATCATCGTGTCCTAAAAATTGTCGTCGATGGTCAAAGTCTCAATAAGCAAAAACCTTCACACAAAATATTCAGATATTTAGACAAGGATCTTTTCAAACCGAAATTTCAACAGTTGCCAACAAACCGAAAACCTGAAAACCTTATGGATTACACGAAAACCTGAAAACCTTATGGATTACACGACAACATACATGGATAACAAAGAAAGTTATTGAGGCTAGTATTTACAAAAGGAAGGCTTATAAAAAATACAAAAATAACGCTGAAGATCAAGCACTTAAACATCTGTATAACCAAGCCCTTAAAGAATCAAAACGTCTCATAAAAGAAGCTAAATTTTCATATTACTCCAGAAGATTGGAAACAGCGGCGGACACCTCACACGAAATATGGAAAATAATAAATGAAGTAAAAGATAATTCGTCACCCTGGATCATGACATCAAATGCTGAATTTTCACATTCACAAAAGAGAAGTATTAAATACAATCGAAAATTTGAAAAAAATGCAGCACCAGGTATTGACAACATCGCCACACATGAAATTATTCTAGGCAAAGAGGAGATAGCTGAACCACTGGCAAATTTTATAAACGAGCATATTAGAAATGGAACATTTCCGGATGAAGAGAAACTGGCAAAAATAATTCCAATATTCAAAGGAGGAGATCATCTGGACCCGAATAATTACCGCCCTGTTGCAGATTTGACAGCTTTTAGTAAAATATTCGAAAAACTTTTAAATAATCGTTTAAAATCTTTTTTAATGGACAATTCCATCATAAATCCAAAGCAGTTTGTCTTTCAAAAGAACAAGAGTACTTTCGATGCGTTACTTTCTGTCTCACGTTACATCAATGAAAGTCTTGATAAAGGAGATTATGATATTGCAATTTTTGTGGACCTGAAGATAGCTTTTGATACGGTTGATCATGACCTGTTACTTCAAAAACTTGAATCGTATGGTATACAAGGAAAACCGAAACAACTTTTTAAAAGTTAGAAGAAGATTCCGAAGACAATCAGTTAATAATGTCTTGAGCAATCTAGCACCAATGAAATCGGGGGTTCCTCAACGATCCATACTTGGACCAACCTTGTTTTTGCTATACACCAATAATTTGAATATATGTAAACTGGAAGCTCACCACACATTATATGCTGATGATTCTGTACTTCTTTATTCAAGACATGATAAAGTTGCCATGGAGAATATCGTCAACGAGGATCTAAATAAATATCGCTCATGGCTTATCGAAAACTAGCTAGCATTGAGTACTACAAAGACAAAATACATGATTTTTAAACAGAAGAACAAGGAAGACATAGAAGTTGACCTAGAAATTAACGGCGAAAACTTGCAAAGAGTGTTTGAAATTAAATATCTCGGTCTTACCATAGATCATCGTTTGACTTGGTTGCCACACATAAATAATTTGAGGGGACAGCTAGCACCAATGATAGGAGTGTTGAGAAGATATGGAGGTTTTCCAATGCATATAACGAAACTTGTATTAAATGCATTTGTACTAACAAAGCTACATTATGCGGTGGTCATTTGGAGTCAATCGTCAAAGCATAACCTTACTATTATATCCAGGATACTAACTAAAGCCTATAAAAATATTCTAAACCTTCCAATTCTCACTGCAACAAGACTAGGGTATCAACGGACCAATGCACTCACCTTCAATCAAATCATTACTATGGAGAAAGTAAAGTTTATCTTCAAATGTCAAATTTCCAGTGAATCGGAACGAAGCCCCTTTATAAAAGTATCACAAATAAATCCATATAATTCAAGAAATGCCAAAAGTTTTGTAATACCTTACGCTAGAACTGATCGATTAAAGAACGATGCAACGAATGATGCGTATATACAACAATCTTTCAGAAACAGTGAAAAACGTAAACTCACTATTGGTTTTTAAGAAAAGACTTAGGGAACATTTAATAAATTCAGATTAATGGTAAGTCCGGAGGATTGAAAATGCAGTATCTTAAGGCATTTTAAGACCCTAACGTTGAGATACTTAAAGACAGCTAGTTTTTATAAACTTTTACTGCGTCGTATTATATATTTTTTTATCTCTGAGAACTGTTCACGAATCGGACTAGACTAACAGGAAAGGAATACTTCACAGCATTTGGTGTGCCCCTTATACCGATGTTTTAGCATGTAATGATTTTTTTTAATGTCCGTGTAGGACACGGGTGCCGATGGTCTGGCACAAGTGTCAGCGAGCTAAAACAACACCGAGCTCAGCTAACTAGGTTCGCTTAACGACCGCGTACGCGTGCTTGACTACTAGCATTTGCGGGATCATATAGGCGGGCTCTTGTCGAGCCACGAAGCTACACTTCAAAATACTTATCACGCGTACTCTACTCTACAAGACGCACCGATCAATTTTTATTGTCTTTAGAAAAGTTCTATTAGGTGTCAATTAATCTACTCTACAGAAATTCAATATTGTTTTGCCTCGTTAAAGTAAGCGGACACGGAGGCTTGAGACAAATGCAAACATTACACAAAAAGCAACCGTTACTTTCACCGAAGAAGGTCGTTGCATTACAAGGGGAATGTCAAACCTAAAGATGTTAAAGTGGCTGAAGTGAACCACTCATCTCTGCCTAAATGATGGAAACTTGACGGATGCAGTTTACTTTACACTAGTAAAACAACAAACTAAGCAGTTTCGACGGAGTGACCACCTTATCTCTTCAGGAGTAGCCACTCCTGATCACCACGGGGCTGCTCGACTGCTTATGTTTATTACAAGCATTGCCTGGAGGCACACGTAGGAATTGACGACGTTTGAAGTGCAGATCGCACGAGCGTTGTGCGACGATGAAAGAGTGATGGAGAGAGTGGTAGGGAATGGAGGTATTTAAAACAAACAAAAAACCTTGAGTCACTGGTTTTTGGCGAAATGTGCGAGCTGCTGCGAATACGGAAAACAACGACAACACCGCTGCATCTCCAATCCGATGGAATGGTCGAACGTTTCAACGGCACACTCAATAAACATCTGGCCAAGATGGTTGACGAGAGCCAAAGGGACTGGGACCGACACATCCCACTATTGAGCGTACAGAGCTGCCGAACATGCATCGACAGGCCAAGCCCCAGCCAAAGTCATTTTTGGAAAGACTATTCGTCTGCCGGCTGATATAAAGTTCGGAACACCCACCCCCTGAGAAACTCCAAACGATCTCGGAGTACGCAAGTGAGCTAGGCAGCGGTTGAACCAGATACATCGGACAGTGCGAAAACACCTCGAATCGGCTACCGACCGCATGAAGACCAGGTATGATCTAAAGGCAAATTCTACTGGCCTCCAGCAAGATGACTTGGTGTGGCAATATAACCCATAACGGCGGAAGGGTAGGTCTCCAAAGTTGCAATATAATTCGGAGGGACCATACCGAGTACAAAGCGAATCAACGACGTCGTATACCGCATACAGGAACACCGTAAGCCGAGGGCCAAACTGAAAATCGTGCACCCACCCTTCCGATGAACAATTTCAATCCATCTCGCAACTTGTCCCTCGGGGTTTTTGAAGTCAAGTAGCCATCTCAGCGATGCATGGTTCGTCGAAGAACAAATTTCTGGCCATATCGGTACATGTGGAACTGCTTGGTGGCCTCTATTATAGCCAATAGCTCCTCCCTGGTCACGCAGTAGTTTCTCTCACTTTTTGAGAGAACTCGTAATACGAGAGGACTCTTTCTTCGCCATCGATCTGTTCGGAGAGTACAGCTCCAATCCCACCTTTGGTCGCATCGGTGTCAACTACAAACATTTTTCCAGCACAGGTGATTCACACAGCTTCTCCTTCAAGGTCTCAAAGGCTGCCTGGCATTGTTCATTCCAGACATACGGACGATTTTTCTCGGTTAGCTGATGGAGACACTTAGCTAGTTTGGCAAAGTCTTTGACGAATCTGGCCAGCTTTTCACGGCTTCAATTTTCTCAGGGTCTGTTTGGACCCCTTCTGTTGACACGACGTGTCCCAGGTATTTTACTTGAGCTGCGAAAAGGATACACTTGTCGGGGCTAAGTTTCAAATTCGCCAGTCGTAATCGGGAGAAAACCTCTTCTAAGTTCCGCACATGCTCTTCGAACGTTCTCCCGATAACAATGATGTCATCTAGGTACACGAAGCAGTGGCTTCCAAAGAGGTGATGGTGGAAACAGGCTGGTAGCTGCCGATGACTTCTCTCGCTTTGATGCTCGTGGTTGAGTCTGCGGTGTTAAGGACTCTTACCGGCACGTATCCGTTCCTTATAAATCTTACAAGGCTTCGTCCTACAATCAAACTGCGGAATGCGGACGTCTTCGTTGGCTCTATCAGATAAGATCGGTGGTCTCCAGAATGATCATCAAGCTTGGCCCATAAAATGCTTTCGGAAGAATTCGGTACATCAGTGTCAGTACAGACTACTACATTCATCTTGGGGACTTGGACGCTGGGATCCTCCATCAATACTTCGACATTCCACCATTTCAAGACTCTTTTGCCCAAATCCAACGTGATTCCATGTGGTCGCAGAAAATCCATTCCGAGAATGCAGCCATTCATAATGTTCGCGACCAGAAAATTATGTTGGAGCGCAAAGTCCCCCAACTGTATCTCGAAGTTGACCTCTCCATGAACAGGTGCAGTTTCTCCCGTTGCTGTCCGTAGTGAGAAAATCCTGCCTGTGTGAAGTAGTTGTAGCCTCACTAGATGCAATATACTCTACTGAAAAAAATCTAATCACAGTTGCTGACACAAACATAGACCTGATTGCAAAATCTCCAGAATCGAGAATGTACAAGGATACCTTGGAAACAAACGGAGCGGTCATTGTCAATAAGGACAAAATTACTCGCCCGACCAAGTACCTGCGTAGATCACATAGCAACAAATGATAAAAAAAATTGCTGAAAACATTAAATTCACACTTCCAGACTGTCCGGAGTTAGATCATCGTGTCCTAAAAATTGTCGTCGATGGTCAAAGTCTCAATAAGCAAAAACCTTCACAAAAAATATTCAGATATTTAGACAAGGATCTTTTCAAACCGAAATTTCAACAGTTGCCAACAAACCGAAAACCTGAAAACCTTATGGATTACACGAAAACCTGAAAACCTTATGGATTACACGACAACATACATGGATAACAAAGAAAGTTATTGAGGCTAGTATTTACAAAAGGAAGGCTTATAAAAAATACAAAAATAACGCTGAAGATCAAGCACTTAAACATCTGTATAACCAAGCCCTTAAAGAATCAAAACGTCTCATAAAAGAAGCTAAATTTTCATATTACTCCAGAAGATTGGAAACAGCGGCGGACACCTCACACGAAATATGGAAAATAATAAATGAAGTAAAAGATAATTCGTCACCCTGGATCATGACATCAAATGCTGAATTTTCACATTCACAAAAGAGAAGTATTAAATACAATCGAAAATTTGAAAAAAATGCAGCACCAGGTATTGACAACATCGCCACACATGAAATTATTCTAGTCAAAGAGGAGATAGCTGAACCACTGGCAAATTTTATAAACGAGCATATTAGAAATGGAACATTTCCGGATGAAGAGAAACTGGCAAAAGTAATTCCAATATTCAAAGGAGGAGATCATCTGGACCCGAATAATTACCGCCCTGTTGCAGATTTGACAGCTTTTAGTAAAATATTCGAAAAACTTTTAAATAATCGTTTAAAATCTTTTTTAATGGATAATTCCATCATAAATCCAAAGCAGTTTGTCTTTCAAAAGAACAAGAGTACTTTCGATGCGTTACTTTCTGTCTCACGTTACATCAATGAAAGTCTTGATAAAGGAGATTATGATATTGCAATTTTTGTGGACCTGAAGATAGCTTTTGATACGGTTGATCATGACCTGTTACTTCAAAAACTTGAATCGTATGGTATACAAGGAAAACCGAAACAACTTTTTAAAAGTTAGAAGAAGATTCCGAAGAACATCAGTTAATAATGTCTTGAGCAATCTAGCACCAATGAAATCGGGGGTTCCTCAACGATCCATACTTGGACCAACCTTGTTTTTGCTATACACCAATAATTTGAATATATGTAAACTGGAAGCTCACCACACATTATATGCTGATGATTCTGTACTTCTTTATTCAAGACATGATAAAGTTGCCATGGAGAATATCGTCAACGAGGATCTAAATAAATATCGCTCATGGCTTATCGAAAACTAGCTAGCATTGAGTACTACAAAGACAAAATACATGATTTTTAAACAGAAGAATAAGGAAGACATAGAAGTTGACCTAGAAATTAACGGCGAAAACTTGCAAAGAGTGTTTGAAATTAAATATCTCGGTCTTACCATAGATCATCGTTTGACTTGGTTGCCACACATAAATAATTTGAGGGGACAACTAGCACCAATGATAGGAGTGTTGAGAAGATATGGAGGTTTTCCAATGCATATAACGAAACTTGTATTAAATGCATTTGTACTAACAAAGCTACATTATGCGGTGGTCATTTGGAGTCAATCGTCAAAGCATAACCTTACTATTATATCCAGGATACTAACTAAAGCCTATAAAAATATTCTAAACCTTCCAATTCTCACTGCAACAAGACTAGGGTATCAACGGACCAATGCACTCACCTTCAATCAAATCATTACTATGGAGAAAGTAAAGTTTATCTTCAAATGTCAAATTTCCAGTGAATCGGAACGAAGCCCCTTTATAAAAGTATCACAAATAAATCCATATAATTCAAGAAATGCCAAAAGTTTTGTAATACCTTACGCTAGAACTGATCGATTAAAGAACGATGCAACGAATGATGCGTATATACAACAATCTTTCAGAAACAGTGAAAAACGTAAACTCACTATTGGTTTTTAAGAAAAGACTTAGGGAACATTTAATAAATTCAGATTAATGGTAAGTCCGGAGGATTGAAAATGCAGTATCTTAAGGCATTTTAAGACCCTAACGTTGAGATACTTAAAGACAGCTAGTTTTTATAAACTTTTACTGCGTCGTATTATATATTTTTTTATCTCTGAGAACTGTTCACGAATCGGACTAGACTAACAGGAAAGGAATACTTCACAGCATTTGGTGTGCCCCTTATACCGATGTTTTAGCATGTAATGATTTTTTTTAATGTCCGTGTAGGACACGGGTGCCGATGGTCTGGCACAAGTGTCAGCGAGCTAAAACAACACCGAGCTCAGCTAACTAGGTTCGCTTAACGACCGCGTACGCGTGCTTGACTACTAGCATTTGCGGGATCATATAGGCGGGTTCTTGTCGAGCCACGAAGCTACACTTCAAAATACTTATCACGCGTACTCTACTCTACAAGACGCACCGATCAATTTTTATTGTCTTTAGAAAAGTTCTATTAGGTGTCAATTAATCTACTCTACAGAAATTCAATATTGTTTTGCCTCGTTAAAGTAAGCGGACACGGAGGCTTGAGACAAATGCAAACATTACACAAAAAGCAACCGTTACTTTCACCGAAGAAGGTCGTTGCATTACAAGGGGAATGTCAAACCTAAAGATGTTAAAGTGGCTGAAGTGAACCACTCATCTCTGCCTAAATGATGGAAACTTGACGGATGCAGTTTACTTTACACTAGTAAAACAACAAACTAAGCAGTTTCGACGGAGTGACCACCTTATCTCTTCAGGAGTAGCCACTCCTGATCACCACGGGGCTGCTCGACTGCTTATGTTTATTACAAGCATTGCCTGGAGGCACACGTAGGAATTGACGACGTTTGAAGTGCAGATCGCACGAGCGTTGTGCGACGATGAAAGAGTGATGGAGAGAGTGGTAGGGAATGGAGGTATTTAAAACAAACAAAAAACCTTGAGTCACTGGTTTTTGGCGAAATGTGCGAGCTGCTGCGAATACGGAAAACAACGACAACACCGCTGCATCTCCAATCCGATGGAATGGTCGAACGTTTCAACGGCACACTCAATAAACATCTGGCCAAGATGGTTGACGAGAGCCAAAGGGACTGGGACCGACACATCCCACTATTGAGCGTACAGAGCTGCCGAACATGCATCGACAGGCCAAGCCCCAGCCAAAGTCATTTTTGGAAAGACTATTCGTCTGCCGGCTGATATAAAGTTCGGAACACCCACCCCCTGAGAAACTCCAAACGATCTCGGAGTACGCAAGTGAGCTAGGCAGCGGTTGAACCAGATACATCGGACAGTGCGAAAACACCTCGAATCGGCTACCGACCGCATGAAGACCAGGTATGATCTAAAGGCAAATTCTACTGGCCTCCAGCAAGATGACTTGGTGTGGCAATATAACCCATAACGGCGGAAGGGTAGGTCTCCAAAGTTGCAATATAATTCGGAGGGACCATACCGAGTACAAAGCGAATCAACGACGTCGTATACCGCATACAGGAACACCGTAAGCCGAGGGCCAAACTGAAAATCGTGCACCCACCCTTCCGATGAACAATTTCAATCCATCTCGCAACTTGTCCCTCGGGGTTTTTGAAGTCAAGTAGCCATCTCAGCGATGCATGGTTCGTCGAAGAACAAATTTCTGGCCATATCGGTACATGTGGAACTGCTTGGTGGCCTCTATTATAGCCAATAGCTCCTCCCTGGTCACGCAGTAGTTTCTCTCACTTTTTGAGAGAACTCGTAATACGAGAGGACTCTTTCTTCGCCATCGATCTGTTCGGAGAGTACAGCTCCAATCCCACCTTTGGTCGCATCGGTGTCAACTACAAACATTTTTCCAGCACAGGTGATTCACACAGCTTCTCCTTCAAGGTCTCAAAGGCTGCCTGGCATTGTTCATTCCAGACATACGGACGATTTTTCTCGGTTAGCTGATGGAGACACTTAGCTAGTTTGGCAAAGTCTTTGACGAATCTGGCCAGCTTTTCACGGCTTCAATTTTCTCAGGGTCTGTTTGGACCCCTTCTGTTGACACGACGTGTCCCAGGTATTTTACTTGAGCTGCGAAAAGGATACACTTGTCGGGGCTAAGTTTCAAATTCGCCAGTCGTAATCGGGAGAAAACCTCTTCTAAGTTCCGCACATGCTCTTCGAACGTTCTCCCGATAACAATGATGTCATCTAGGTACACGAAGCAGTGGCTTCCAAAGAGGTGATGGTGGAAACAGGCTGGTAGCTGCCGATGACTTCTCTCGCTTTGATGCTCGTGGTTGAGTCTGCGGTGTTGACTCTTACCGGCACGTATCCGTTCCTTATAAATCTTACAAGGCTTCGTCCTACAATCAAACTGCGGAATGCGGACGTCTTCGTTGGCTCTATCAGATAAGATCGGTGGTCTCCAGAATGATCATCAAGCTTGGCCCATAAAATGCTTTCGGAAGAATTCGGTACATCAGTGTCAGTACAGACTACTACATTCATCTTGGGGACTTGGACGCTGGGATCCTCCATCAATACTTCGACATTCCACCATTTCAAGACTCTTTTGCCCAAATCCAACGTGATTCCATGTGGTCGCAGAAAATCCATTCCGAGAATGCAGCCATTCATAATGTTCGCGACCAGAAAATTATGTTGGAGCGCAAAGTCCCCCAACTGTATCTCGAAGTTGACCTCTCCATGAACAGGTGCAGTTTCTCCCGTTGCTGTCCGTAGTGAGAAAATCCTGCCTGTGTGAAGTAGTTGTAGCCTCACTAGATGCAATATACTCTACTGAAAAAAATCTAATCACAGTTGCTGACACAAACATAGACCTGATTGCAAAATCTCCAGAATCGAGAATGTACAAGGATACCTTGGAAACAAACGGAGCGGTCATTGTCAATAAGGACAAAATTACTCGCCCGACCAAGTACCTGCGTAGATCACATAGCAACAAATGATAAAAAAAATTGCTGAAAACATTAAATTCACACTTCCAGACTGTCCGGAGTTAGATCATCGTGTCCTAAAAATTGTCGTCGATGGTCAAAGTCTCAATAAGCAAAAACCTTCACACAAAATATTCAGATATTTAGACAAGGATCTTTTCAAACCGAAATTTGAACAGTTGCCAACAAACCGAAAACCTGAAAACCTTATGGATTACACGACAACATACATGGATAACAAAGAAAGTTATTGAGGCTAGTATTTACAAAAGGAAGGCTTATAAAAAATACAAAAATAACGCTGAAGATCAAGCACTTAAACATCTGTATAACCAAGCCCTTAAAGAATCAAAACGTCTCATAAAAGAAGCTAAATTTTCATATTACTCCAGAAGATTGGAAACAGCGGCGGACACCTCACACGAAATATGGAAAATAATAAATGAAGTAAAAGATAATTCGTCACCCTGGATCATGACATCAAATGCTGAATTTTCACATTCACAAAAGAGAAGTATTAAATACAATCGAAAATTTGAAAAAAATGCAGCACCAGGTATTGACGACATCGCCACACATGAAATTATTCTAGTCAAAGAGGAGATAGCTGAACCACTGGCAAATTTTATAAACGAGCATATTAGAAATGGAACATTTCCGGATGAAGAGAAACTGGCAAAAATAATTCCAATATTCAAAGGAGGAGATCATCTGGACCCGAATAATTACCGCCCTGTTGCAGATTTGACAGCTTTTAGTAAAATATTCGAAAAACTTTTAAATAATCGTTTAAAATCTTTTTTAATGGACAATTCCATCATAAATCCAAAGCAGTTTGTCTTTCAAAAGAACAAGAGTACTTTCGATGCGTTACTTTCTGTCTCACGTTACATCAATGAAAGTCTTGATAAAGGAGATTATGATATTGCAATTTTTGTGGACCTGAAGATAGCTTTTGATACGGTTGATCATGACCTGTTACTTCAAAAACTTGAATCGTATGGTATACAAGGAAAACCGAAACAACTTTTTAAAAGTTAGAAGAAGATTCCGAAGAACATCAGTTAATAATGTCTTGAGCAATCTAGCACCAATGAAATCGGGGGTTCCTCAACGATCCATACTTGGACCAACCTTGTTTTTGCTATACACCAATAATTTGAATATATGTAAACTGGAAGCTCACCACACATTATATGCTGATGATTCTGTACTTCTTTATTCAAGACATGATAAAGTTGCCATGGAGAATATCGTCAACGAGGATCTAAATAAATATCGCTCATGGCTTATCGAAAACTAGCTAGCATTGAGTACTACAAAGACAAAATACATGATTTTTAAACAGAAGAATAAGGAAGACATAGAAGTTGACCTAGAAATTAACGGCGAAAACTTGCAAAGAGTGTTTGAAATTAAATATCTCGGTCTTACCACAGATCATCGTTTGACTTGGTTGCCACACATAAATAATTTGAGGGGACAGCTAGCACCAATGATAGGAGTGTTGAGAAGATATGGAGGTTTTCCAATGCATATAACGAAACTTGTATTAAATGCATTTGTACTAACAAAGCTACATTATGCGGTGGTCATTTGGAGTCAATCGTCAAAGCATAACCTTACTATTATATCCAGGATACTAACTAAAGCCTATAAAAATATTCTAAACCTTCCAATTCTCACTGCAACAAGACTAGGGTATCAACGGACCAATGCACTCACCTTCAATCAAATCATTACTATGGAGAAAGTAAAGTTTATCTTCAAATGTCAAATTTCCAGTGAATCGGAACGAAGCCCCTTTATAAAAGTATCACAAATAAATCCATATAATTCAAGAAATGCCAAAAGTTTTGTAATACCTTACGCTAGAACTGATCGATTAAAGAACGATGCAACGAATGATGCGTATATACAAAAATCTTTCAGAAACAGTGAAAAACGTAAACTCACTATTGGTTTTTAAGAAAAGACTTAGGGAACATTTAATAAATTCAGATTAATGGTAAGTCCGGAGGATTGAAAATGCAGTATCTTAAGGCATTTTAAGACCCTAACGTTGAGATACTTAAAGACAGCTAGTTTTTATAAACTTTTACTGCGTCGTATTATATATTTTTTTATCTCTGAGAACTGTTCACGAATCGGACTAGACTAACAGGAAAGGAATACTTCACAGCATTTGGTGTGCCCCTTATACCGATGTTTTAGCATGTAATGATTTTTTTTAATGTCCGTGTAGGACACGGGTGCCGATGGTCTGGCACAAGTGTCAGCGAGCTAAAACAACACCGAGCTCAGCTAACTAGGTTCGCTTAACGACCGCGTACGCGTTCTTGACTACTAGCATTTGCGGGATCATATAGGCGGGTTCTTGTCGAGCCACGAAGCTACACTACAAAATACTTATCACGCGTACTCTGCTCTACCAGACGCACCGATCAATTTTTATTGTCTTTAGAAAAGTTCTATTAGGTGTCAATTAATCTACTCTACAGAAATTCAATATTGTTTTGCCTCGTTAAAGTTAGCGGACACGGAGGCTTGAGACAAATGCAAACATTACACAAAAAGCAACCGTTACTTTCACCGAAGAAGGTCGTTGCATTACAAGGGGAATGTCAAACCTAAAGATGTTAAAGTGGCTGAAGTGAACCACTCATCTCTGCCTAAATGATGGAAACTTGACGGATGCAGTTTACTTTACACTAGTAAAACAACAAACTAAGCAGTTTCGACGGGGTGACCACCTTATCTCTTCAGGAGCAGCCACTCCTGATCACCACGGGGCTGCTCGACTGCTTATGTTTATTACAGGGCAGTCTCTTCGATGCCGACCCAGGCATGGAGAGACTGAAGGATTTTGCTCTACACTAGTGAAGAAACAATTGTTTCCGCAGTGGAGAGATGGTTGTTATAATTTAAGGCCCCTCTCCTTGAATACAAGTCCCTGTCTTTTACGAAAGTATGCTAATAAAAACCGCTAACCAATCATAAAAACAAATCGGGTGTCGGTCAGGACTAATTGATGATGCGGATTTTATCACTGCCGGTCATCAGATTAGCTCCAAGCAAAAACTGACGCAATTCCAAGCAATGTATTTGAAAACCCCTGGCACCATCAGTTTGTTCAAAATTAGAACTGTCCGACTTCAAACTGTATAAAAATGTGCAAACCTTTCTTTTGGTAACATTAAGGGACGCACTACTCTATAACATCATCGGCATGTTCAGGCGACTGAGCCAACACGAACGAAGAACTCCAGAAGATGCTATAGACCTTATTATACCGAAGACAAGACAAACAACACCAAAAGAGAGTTTATCGGTGACTCTATCTTTACTTTATGGAACCCTCCAAAGTATGCTACGTTAATATCAAATGGTGAGGGCGACAATAAAAATTGAATCGGTTCATCTGCCGACAGCAAAATTAAAAATGTGAGAACTCGAAGGAGAGTGGTGTTGTTTCCCCTTCGGGCCCCACGTTGGGCGCCATTGTAATGATTTTTTTTAATGTCCGTGTAGGACACGGGTGCCGATGGTCTGGCACAAGTGTCAGCGAGCTAAAACAACACCGAGCTCAGCTAACTAGCTTCTCTTAACGACCACGTACGCGTGCTTGACTACTAGCATTTGCGGGATCATATGAGGCGGGTTCTTGTCGAGCCACGAAGCTACACTACAAAATACTTATCACGCGTACTCTACTCTACAATACGCACCGATCAATTTTTATTGTCTTTAGAAAAGTTCTATTAGGTGTCAATTAATCTACTCTACAGAAATTCAATATTGTTTTGCCTCGTTAAAGTAAGCGGACACGGAGGCTTGAGACAAATGCAAACATTACACAAAAAGCAACCGTTACATTCACCGAAGAAGGTCGTTGCATTACAAGGGGAATGTCAAACCTAAAGATGTTAAAGTGGCTGAAGTGAACCACTCATCTCTGCCTAAATGATGGAAACTTGACGGATGCAGTTTACTTTACACTAGTAAAACAACAAACTAAGCAGTTTCGACGGGGTGACCACTTTATCTCTTCAGGAGCAGCCACTCCTGATCACCACGGGGCTGCTCGACTGCTTATGTTTATTACAAGCATTGCCTGGAGGCACACGTAGGAATTGACGACGTTTGAAGTGCAGATCGCACGAGCGTTGTGCGACGATGAAAGAGTGATGGAGAGAGTGGTAGGGAATGGAGGTATTTAAAACAAACAAAAAACCTTGAGTCACTGGTTTTTGGCGAAATGTGCGAGCTGCTGCGAATACGGAAAACAACGACAACACCGCTGCATCTCCAATCCGATGGAATGGTCGAACGTTTCAACGGCACACTCAATAAACATCTGGCCAAGATGGTTGACGAGAGCCAAAGGGACTGGGACCGACACATCCCACTATTGAGCGTACAGAGCTGCCGAACATGCATCGACAGGCCAAGCCCCAGCCAAAGTCATTTTTGGAAAGACTATTCGTCTGCCGGCTGATATAAAGTTCGGAACACCCACCCCCTGAGAAACTCCAAACGATCTCGGAGTACGCAAGTGAGCTAAGGCAGCGGTTGAACCAGATACATCGGACAGTGCGAAAACACCTCGAATCGGCTACCGACCGCATGAAGACCAGGTATGATCTAAAGGCAAATTCTACTGGCTTCCAGCAAGATGACTTGGTGTGGCAATATAACCCATAACGGCGGAAGGGTAGGTCTCCAAAGTTGCAACATAATTGGGAGGGACCATACCGAGTACAAAGCGAATCAACGACGTCGTATACCGCATACAGGAACACCGTAAGCCGAGGGCCAAACTGAAAATCGTGCACCCACCCTTCCGATGAACAATTTCAATCCATCTCGCAACTTGTCCCTCGGGGTTTTTGAAGTCAAGTAGCCATCTCAGCGATGCATGGTCCGTCGAAGAACAAATTTCTGGCCATATCGGTACATGTGGAACTGCTTGGTGGCCTCTATTATAGCCAATAGCTCCTCCCTGGTCACGCAGTAGTTTCTCTAACTTTTTGAGAGAACTCGTAATACGAGAGGACTCTTTCTTCGCCATCGATCTGTTCGGAGAGTACAGCTCCAATCCCACCGTTGGTCGCATCGGTGTCAACTACAAACATTTTTCCAGCACAGGTGATTCACACAGCTTCTCCTTCAAGGTCTCAAAGGCTGCCTGGCATTGTTCATTCCAGACATACGGACGATTTTTCTCGGTTAGCTGATGGAGACACTTAGCTAGTTTGGCAAAGTCTTTGACGAATCTGGCCAGCTTTTCACGGCTTCAATTTTCTCAGGGTCTGTTTGGACCCCTTCTGTTGATACGATGTGTCCCAGGTATTTTACTTGAGCTGCGAAAAGGATACACTTGTCGGGACTAAGTTTCAAATTCGCCAGTCGTAATCGGGAGAAAACCTCTTCTAAGTTCCGCACATGCTCTTCGAACGTTCTCCCGATAACAATGATGTCATCTAGGTACACGAAGCAGTGGCTTCCAAAGAGGTGATGGTGGAAACAGGCTGGTAGCTGCCGATGACTTCTCCCGCTTTGATGCTCGTGGTTGAGTCTGCGGTGTTAAGGACTCTAACCGGCACGTATCCGTTCCTTATAAATCTTACAAAGCTTCGTCCTACAATCAAACTGCGGAATGCGGACGTCTTCGTTGGCTCTATCAGATAAGATCGGTGGTCTCCAGAATGATCATCAAGCTTGGCCCATAAAATGCTTTCGGAAGAATTCGGTACATCAGTGTCAGTACAGACTACTACATTCATCTTGGGGACTTGGACGCTGGGATCCTCCATCAATACTTCGACATTCCACCATTTCAAGACTCTTTTGCCCAAATCCAACGTGATTCCATGTGGTCGCAGAAAATCCATTCCGAGAATGCAGCCATCCATAATGTTCGCGACCAGAAAATTATGTTGGAGCGCAAAGTCCCCCAACTGTATCTCGAAGTTGACCTCTCCATGAACAGGTGCAGTTTCTCCCGTTGCTGTCCGTAGTGAGAAAATCCTGCCTGTGTGAAGTAGTTGTAGCCTCACTAGGTCTGGTCGGATAATCGATTGGGTTGCACCAGTGTCGATTGTTATGGTGCAATGTTCTCCGTCAACTTGGCCCGTAAGGCATAAGTCTGCTTCTCCACGATGTAGTCTTGACACAGTGATGATGGTGCTGGGGACGTCGATCCTCCTAGCCAGACCTAGTGAGGCTACAATTTTTAGCTGCCTCAAAGTTCAGACTATAAGCCAATGCGTCCTTAACTGTTTGCTTTTGGGCTAAACGCACGGCTTGCTGCAATTCCTGGTCTTTTAATGCACTGATGAATGCTTCTGTTGTTGCGTCATCTCGATGTTCTGGGTCGTAAGCTAGATAAGCCAAAAGTGCCAGTCGCTCAATGTCTTGGTCTAGCTGCTGTAAGGTTTCGCCAGACTTCTGCATCCGATGCCGTAGCTCTGACCGATAAATCTGCTTCAGATGATCGTCTCCATAACGCATGTCTAGCGCATTCATTATAACAGCCGGGTTAGACTGCAACTCAACGGGGATAGTCTGCAAAAGCTCGGCAGGTGGGCTTTTTAAAGCAAGAATTAATGCAGTTGCTCGTCCCTGCTCATTCCAGTGATTTATCTGAGCGGCGCCCTCAAACTGAATTTTGTAAATACTCTAGACCATTTGCCCGTCGAATGTTGGTGCTTTCACATTTCTGGATGTGCTTTGCGCTGCGGTTATAAGCGGGGCTGGTGAGATGGTTACTACTGCCTTTGCTGCTTCCAATTCCTTTTTCATGTTTTCCATCTCATGGTTGATTCTCTCCTCAACCTGCCTGACCTCATGGTTGATTCTCTCTTCAACCTGGTATACCTTTTCCTCGACGCATTTAATTTGGTTGTTGAGACTACCGAACTCCGCTTATATTTCGGTAGACTGTTTTTGCAAATCTGCCTTCAAATCAGTTGATTGTTTCTGCAGCTTCTGTGTGATGTCTGCCTTCGACTTCGACTGCTTGTTGGTCCAGCTTCTGGTCTAGCTTTGATGATTGTTCATTTAGCTTCGCTGATTGTTCATTAAGCTTCGTGGATTGTTCATTTAGCTTCGCTGATTGTTCATTTAGCTTCTCTGATTGTTAATTTAGCTTTGCAGTTAAACTGGATGACTGTTGTCGCTGCTCTTACTGCATCAGCATTAACGTTTGCATCAGCGCATTTTCTTTGGTTTTGATGTTTCCGCTTCACCACCTTCTACGCCTTTTTTTGTATCTGAGGGCTCACCCAAATCCAGATAAGCACCTTCCGATTCAATCGCGTCACACAACCGTGCAATCAGTGTGGCCTTTGTACCTTGCGTAGCCAGGTTTCGCTATTCCAGCTCTTCCATAAGCTCCGACAAGGTCATTTCATTAATTTTTGGGTTTAGGCTTCGTGGCATTTTTTTTTAATATTTCGGCTCTTTTTTCAGTTTCCACGTTAAATTTCACTATTGTGCACTTTAAGAATGTTTAAAAGTTTTCACTTTCGAAATTTTCTATCTCACTTCTCGACACCACTTTCGCGTGTTCGCGGCCAATAATTTTAATATTCCGGGAAAGTGAAAACGCACAGTCTTTTAAATTAAGTTAAAAGAGTTTATTTACTAAAAATGCACGATCATTTATTTAACAATTTCATCAATTTTACTTTTCACTTTGTCTATAAATTTTTAATTCAACTGTCTTAACTAAAATCTCTTCACAATCAATCAATCAATATCGCCTATACCTCGCGCTCCACTCTATCGCAGTTTTTACAATATCGCGGTTGTAATAATCCCCCCATTTATTCAGCTCGCCTTTATATAGGGTCTCTAGCCATTCAATCCATTTCTCGCACATTGATGAATGTTCCGACGAGAGCTACCTGAATGGCCGCAGTGACGTCACTTTCAGATATTGATCATGCTTGGTGGGTTCTTGTAGTTTCGAGTACATTCGTTTGTTGTTCATAATGTTCTTAATGGTTGTGAAAACAATTGCGACAGTAGCTCGCAGAATTATTTGTACATGTAACAATATATATATATATATATATATATATATATATATATATACATATATATATACATATATATATATATATATATACTCGTATATATATATATATATATATATATATATATATATATATAAATATATATATATATATATATATATATATATATATATATATATATATATATATACTCGTATATATATATATATATATATATATACTCGTATATATATATATATATATATATATATATATATATATATATATATATATACTCGTATATATATATATATATATATATATATATATATATATATCTATATATATATATATATATATATATATATATATCTATATATATATATATATATATATATAGATATATATATATATATATATATATATATATATATATATATATATATATATATATATCTATATATAGATATATATATATATATATATATATATATATATATATATATATATATATATAAATATATATATAAATATATATATATATATATATATATATATATATATATATATATATATATATATATATATATATATATATATATATATATGTATGTATTATGTACTTTATTAGCGTTGTACCAATTCAAGTGTAGGCATGATTTCCAATACTTGTAAGATATATTTCTGAAAAATAATTTTCGAACGCCATTTAATGTTCTTTTAATTTATTGCAGGAAGATCATCAATGATATACTCGTATGCCATATCTACGAAGATATTAAATATGTTCCATATGAACTTTCGGCAGCAGACTCGCTTCAATGATAAATTTTCATTTATGTACATGCAAAGAGCTTCTCAATCAAGAATGGCTACATATTTTAAAATTGTTAAATCTAAACCTATTATATTGTATAAGCAAATAGTTTTGTAACGTAATTTTATTAATATTTAGACTTGAATAATTTGTTTGAAACGTAGTTTAATTTTTTGAAAACATAATAACCGATTCGGCATCATTCCAGATAATTTATTGTCTTTAAACTCATCTCAGAAGGTGATATGATCAATGTCGTATGTAACCGTATTCTGGTCAGAATATTGAGGCTGTACAATCAAATTAGATAAACCGTTAACAGCATTTTGGCGTAATTTTTTTTATATGTCTTTTGATTTCATTTATTAGAACTGATAAAAATGATAAATTTGTGTTAAATGTCAAGTATCCATACAAATTTGAAAAAAATTTTACATTAGTTTATCAATGAAACGTTCTTTTTCTACTTCGTAGCACTACAGTCCCTGTCGGGCCTTCGCTTCCTGCAACTCCAACTGCCTCGGTTCATTGGCCAAGTCCACAATTTCGAAATCCGTGCAGCGATGAACTGTCTTCGTCGATCGAGTCGGACCAGTGTTTTCTTAGTTCGCCACTGGTCTGCGTACTTGACTTCTCCCAACGAAAACCATTTTGGGTACCTATTGTTCGTCCGTACGATTCCGCAGTCTAATAATCGTTGATACCTCCGGCTCATCAAAACTTTCATACAGCTCATGGTTGAATCCAATTTGCTATTGGTCACCGTCTGGCTTCGTTTCAATTACTCCCCTCAAGACTCGCCCTTTGCAGGTGTTTAATATGTTTGCGGATTCTTGCGTGATGGTCCATGTTTCGCACCCATTTCATAGCACAGGTCTTATCGCAGATTTATAGCGGACTTTTATTTTTGAAACTTGCAGACAAGTCTCGAAATAGATTGGAGCTACGGTAACGACCTCGGAACAGAAAAAAGGACTATCGTACTGGATCCTGGAATGTTAGATCATTCAAAAACCTAGTGCTGTTAGGAACCCTTTTACAACATGTCCAGGAAACTTACTGGAGTGAAAGCAATTTTCAAGATATGGGATAGCAGATAATATTCGAAAGTATATATGACGATGAACAGCACCTGTAGCAGAAATCTAGTCATACTTTCGATTTACTTCCCACTTCCGCGCATACATAAAAAGACCTGGGCATCACGGGATAGCAGCACCCATAACTAGATTGACTAGATGGGCCTCGTGCATACTTGAAGTCCGTACATACCATACCGAGTAGCCAATTGTAACTCGGACCATTGCTTCATCAAATCAACCTATCGATGTCGTTCAAGTATGTTAAATGTCCTGTACAAAAATTCGATATCGACAGGCTCCAAACACAACCAACTGGCTCCCATCCTATGACATATCGCTGAAAGCAAGTAACAATTTGTGGGTGCAAGTCAATTTGGCAATTATGTCCTTGGCAGAACAGACGATTGGATATCAAGCCCTACGTAAATGGAATGATTAGTTTCATGAAGAGTTCAAGGATACGTTGGACATAAATAATCAGGCATATAAACAATATTTAGGAAGGAAACCAGGACGAAGAGGGAACACTATGAAAACCTCAGAAGAGTAGCGAATAAGACCATTATCAGCTATGGCATAGTGCCAACTTAGGCTTTCGCCTCCAATAGTAGTCGCTTTCAATCATCGCGATTCTGCGACCTTGTTCGCTAATTGAAAATCCCAAGCAGGTATCTGCTATCAGCATTCAACCAACTGGACGCTTGCCTTGCCCTCTACCCTTCAACGTTCATCTGGGGATCCTGTGCACTTCGATTTTCTCCACATGTCCTCCCCCCTGTATGCGGGTTCCATAAAGATTATGCAACTTGTTGTACCGAGTCTCCATTTTACTCCATGCTTTACTATGCCATATGTTGTCTTGACCACTTTGAGTTCGAATATATCCAGGGCTTTTTCGGAAACATTTGTAAGAGTCTCAGAAACTAAGGAGACACGCTTCTAAAATGAAGCTCCACCAAATACTATTTTAAATTTTGTGACTTATTAATCTTCTGATATAGACTACTCAGGGAGGCTTATGGTATTTGACAGCGAAAACAGATAATCTCAGTCACTTAAAACTCTGGAAAATTTTGAGAAAAATTCAATCAAGAATTATTATAATTTAGAAAAAGTTTAATATAGAAATATTAATAATTTAATGCATCATACAAACTAATAATTTAGAGTATTAACTTCAAATACTCATATTTATTTAATTATCCTTGAAAGATGAGATCAGATGAGATGAGATCAACCCATCTCCTACATGAGATACAAATATCTTAAAACGTTTGGTTAGTGATCATAACACTTAATGCAGCATGTACATATAAAAAATATAATCAATAAATATATTTTTATTACACAAAACAAAACGATAGTACCTCAATCGATAGTACAATAAATTGTTCAGAAGTTTACCGACCCTACACAGTTTACTATCGATGACCTTCAAATTAGAAAACGGTACCAGTCAAGGAGAATTCAAATTATTGTTCAACAGACGAGTGAATATAATCTTTATTCACCTTAATATCTTCTGAAAAGGCGATAATTGTCACCAGTTATATTTTATATAAATAAGTATATGAAACTGATCAAGAATTTAAAAAGATATGTATATATATATATATATATATATATATATATATATATATACATATATATATATATATATATATATATATATATATATATATATATATATATATGTATATATATATATACACACATATACATACATATATATGTATATATATATATATATATATATATAAATATATATATATATATATATATATATATATATATATATATATATATATATATATATATACATATATATATATATACATATATATATCTATATATATATATATATATATATATATATATATATATATATATATATATATATATATATATATATATATATATATATATATATATATTGTCGCGTGTTATGGTTCGCGGCCAATAATTTTAATGTTTCGGGAAAGTGAAAACGCAGTGTCTTTTAAATTAAATTAAAAGAGTATATTTAATTACTTAAAAATGCACAATCACTTATTTAACTATTTCGCAATTTTAATTTTCACTATTAAAAGTCTAACTTCCACTTGTCCACAAATTTCTATCGCAATTGTCTTCTAAAATCACTTAACTATTACTTGATCGCTTTTCAATTCGCGCTCCACACACTATCGCAGTTTTTACTATCGCGGTTGAATGAATGATCCCCCCATTCATTCAGCTCGCCTTTATATAGGGTCTCTAGTCATTCAACCCAGTTCCCGTACATTGGTGAATTAGCGGGAACATTCGAGCAGCGTAATGAATGGAGCAGTGACTCACTTTCAGATGTTGATGCTTGGTGGGTTTTCGAGTACGTTCGTTTTGTTGATCATGATTAATGGGTTTTCGAGTATGTTCGTTTTGTTGATCATGATCTTCTTAACGATTGTGAAAATAATTGCGACAGTAACTCGCAAAATTATTCGTGCATGTAACATTATATATATATATATATATATATATATATATATATATATATATATATATATATATATATATATATATATATATACATATATATATATGTATATATATATATATATATATATATATATATATATATATATATATATATATATATATATATATACGAGGGGTGACAAGTAATGGGACTGATTTTATAACCACGCTTGTGGTAAACCTGCGGCTTTGAAACTTCCCCTCTCTATTGATATATTTACCATCGCTCTAGCTTGTTTAATTCGCCTGCTGTCTCGTGTTGAGTAGACGTGTGTTGGTATTGCTCGTCACAAAAATGGGGAAACGAAATCAAGAGCAACGCTTCGCAATAAGATTTTGCGCCAGATTGGGCGAAACAGCTTCGGAAACGTCCGCTAAAATTGTAAAAGTGCATGGTGATAGTGCTCTTAGTCGTGTCCAGGTGTTTCGATGGCATAAAGAGTTTAAGGAGCGTGTGCGTGCCCTAATTCGTGAAAATTGGGTTTTACCCGTTCGAATGTTGGCCGTGGAACTGGGTATGAACCGTGAAACAGAAATTTTAACCGAAGATATATACAGTTAGACAAAAAAGTCTCCGTACAGTGCTTATTTTTCTGTATAAGTAAGAATACCGTTCAGATATATCAATATTTTTTTATTTTAGTAATTAATATGTTTTCTATAAACTTATAATTACAAGATACAACAAAAAAATAAAAATTTATCCATTCGTTTCGATATAGTAGCTCGAACTGGTAAACATCAAAAAAATGTCCGTACGATATTACAGTTTAATAAAATTATAAGAAAAAGGAATTTTGTAAAAAAAATTTTTAGTACTTAGTAGGATTCCCCTTCGCTTTGATGACTGCTGTCAATCGTCTGGCCATCGAAGAGACTAGTTTGGATGTTATTTCGGATCCTATAGAGTTCCATTCTTCCTGGAGTTTAGCTTTAAGCTGTTGCCTGTTTTTTATTGCGTGTTTGCGTACTCTACGCTCCAATTCATACCATAAATGTACTATTGGGTTTAGGTCGGGTGATTGTGGTGGACTGTGTAGTTGCTTGGGTACATTGTATAGTAGCCATTCCTTCACAATCATTGATGTATGCTTAGTATCGTTGTCTTGTTGGAAAATGAAATCACTTTCCATGCCTAAAGTTTATATGCTTTCGCGCGAACTCATTCTAAGAAAGTTCAGGTAATCCCACCGGTCCATTATGCTCTCAATGAAGTGCAATTTTCCAACTCCTGAAGCTGCCATACACCCCCAAACCATTACATTACCACCGCGCTGTTTGACTGTTGGAATTCGATTTTTGCAATTGAGTTCCTCATTTTCTTTGTTTCTAATGACTTCATCACTTACCGCTAAATTAAAGTCTTTTCTGACCTCGTCTGCTATTTTACATGCGCTGGTTCTAGGATTATCTTTTATTTTTCTTACTATCGACCGCCGCGCTATATCGCTTAAACTTTTTGGCCGTCTCGAACGGGGCTTACTTTTGAACGAACCGGTTTCTCCATATTGTTTAGTAACATATTGGACACTTGACTTAGGTCTACCAATTACATTCGAAATTTTACCCAGCGACTTGCCTCGCAATAAAGCCTTATGATCAATTTCCTCGTATCTAAACAAATTTCTTTACTCCTGGCGGAATATTGGATACAAATTTGCACGCGGCTGAAACTATACTAGCTGTACTCCAGGAAAAATTGTGAACTCTTGTTTGTGCAAAGCATTGTTTACATAACTATGTAAATAATGCAAAGCATTGTTTAAAAAATTTCGTACGGAGACTTTTTTGATATATAATTTTGTAAAATTCACTAAATTGAATTACTCTATATTAAGAAATGGATAAATTCCTGCATTTATCCCTGAACTTTGTTACAAAAGAGCTGTAGAAAACTTTGCCATCATTAAAGTAAAAAAATATTGAATCAAATGAGAGATGTTCATAAAAATCAAGAAAAAGTAGCGTCGTACGGAGACTTTTTTGTGTATATATATATATATATATATATATATATATATATATATATATATATAAATATATATATATATATATATATATATATATATATATATATATATATGTATATATATATATATATTTATATATATATATATATATATATATATATATATATATATATATATATATATATATATATATATATATATATATATATATTTATATTTAGATATATACAGAGGTGGCCAAAAGTGATCGGACAATACAAGAAACAAGCAATAAAATACTTTTACGAGCATAAGCTTTGAAGTGAAATAAAAATTTTTCCCTTATATAAAAGTCACTTGTATTCTCAATTAATTGCACAAAAAAATAAAACAGAAATAAAAAAAGTTTCACAAGAAAATTAACAACTAATTCAAATTCACATTGCATCAAGTGGACAAAAGTAATCGGACGTTCAATTGTAATACTTTTCTTTCTGATGATTCCATTAGAACATAGGCTTTTAATATCTAGTTGCGTATCCTTTTTGTTTTATAGCTTCTGTTAACCTATTGGGCATAGACTGTACCAACTTACGGGTAACGTCCGGAGTAATGTTGTCCCATTCTTCTAATAACACCGTCTTCAGTTGACTTTTATTAGTAATGTGATGGTTCCTTATTTTTTTATCCAGATGATTCCAAAGATGTTCGATGGGATTTAGGTCTGGGGATTGCGGTGGTGTTTTTAATTGACCAGGAGTGTTGAAAAGGAGCCACATACGAACATCATGAGCTGTATGCTTTGGGTCATTAGCTTGCTGGAACAAATAATGACCATCAAGACCCAATTTTTGTGCACTTTTTTTCAAATTTTCTTTCAAAATCGACAAGTAACCTAGTTTGTCCACAGGTTCGTCAATGAAAACAAGTTCTCCTACACCGTTGGCAGCCATGCAACCCCAGACCATTACACAGCCACCTCCGTGTTTTACTGTATGTTGAATGTTTTTGGGATGAAGCTCACTATTTTGAGTTCTCCACACCAACAACCTGCCGTCGGAGTGGTAGATATTAAACTTACTCTCATCAGAGAATATTATACGAGTCCAAAAGTCGAGCGGCTTGCTTTTAAATTCTTTTGCAAAGCATAATCTTTTCTTCTTATTAACTTTGCTAATTAGTGGTTTCTTTCGAGGTACTCTCGCTTGATAACCAGCACGGCTGAGAGCTCTACGAATAGTCCGGGCACTAACATTGGTACCATTTACATCTGCTAATTGATCCCTAATACTTCTGGCGTTGTAGTCGGATTCTTTTTAACAATTCTTAAGATTTTTCGTGCGTCTGTCTCTGTTAGTTTACATGGTCGACCACTCCTAATTTCGTTTTCCACCTGATTATTTTTTCTGAACCGTTTCACGATATCGAAAACTGTCGAACGACTTCTTCCAATTATTTTTGATATTTCAGAAAAGGATTTATTCTCTTTATACAACTTTATTATAACTTTTCTTTCATGTATACAGGTTTCTTTGCGATTCTTAGCCATGTTTAACTTTCTTCACTTAAAACGGACAAGTAAATGACTGATATCAGAAAAACACATATCAACATATAATTAGGGGAATTCCCTTTTAAACTCGGAAATGAAAAGAAAAGAATTGCTCCAAACTTCAATGACTAATTTCACACTTTTCAAAATGTCCGATTACTTTTGTCCACTTGATGCAATGTGAATTTGAATTAGTTGTTAATTTTCTTGTGAAAATCTTTTTATTTCTGTTTTATTTTTTGTGCAATTAATTGAGAATACAAGTAACTTTTATATAAGGGAAAAATTTTTATTTCATTTCAAAGCTTATGCTCGTAAAAGTATTTTATTGCTTGTTTCTTGTATTGTCCGATCACTTTTGGCCACCTCTGTATATATATATATATATATATATATATATATATATATATATATATATATATATATATATATATATATATATATATATATATCTATATATATATATATTTTTTTTTTTTTGTTTTTTTTATATATATATACACACACAAAAAAGTCTCCGTACGACGCTACTTTTTCTTGATTTTTATGAACATCTCTCATTTAATTCAATATTTTTTTACTTTAATGATGGCAAAGTTTTCTACAGCTCTTCTGTAACAAAGTTCAGGGATAAATGCAGGAATTTATCTCAAAAACATCCAACAAATGAAACCACAAGCAAACAGGACGCTAGCACGGAGAACCCTTTCAGGCAAAAACCGCTGTTGGCAAGAACACCGATAAAACAAGTCACCGATTGCGGGGGGAGGCAGCAAACCCCAGAAACACTGTCAAAGTCAACATCACAGGTTAAATCATCGGAGACAGACCACAGACGGACTAACGAACGAAAGAAGGCAGAGGAGGAAGGACGAGACCATAAACGAAGTTGACACTCCAGGCGAGGAGTTTCATGTGGTGCGAAACAAGGCAGCGAAAAAAGCGGCCAAAAAGCTACTCCTAGAAAAAACAGACAAAGAGCTCAACCACGAAAAGAAAAAAGAACCCCCCGATATACCGCAGAAAACAAAAAGCAAACCGCGGCGCAAACCCTTGCGAGAGGCACTGCTTATTAAACCAACTAAGGGCTGAACCTACGCAGATGTCCTCCGTGAAATTAAAGGAGCGGTCAAGCCAGACGACACCAAAACTGCCATCAAAGCAGTTCGACTAACCCGGACCAGTGGCTTGCTGGTGGAATTCGGGCCAGAGGCCACAAACAAAGATGCATTCCGTGACGCGGTTCAAAAGGTTCTTGGAGATGCGGCAACGGTTGCCTCGCTCGAACCAATGGCCACCCTGGAAATCAGGGACCTCGACTGCGTCACGGACAAAGCTGAAGTAGAGGATGCCATTAGGAGGGAGTTCCCCAGCTTAAGTGAAGTCAAGGCAAGATTGACACGTGAAAACACAAGGGGGCAACGCATGGCTATTGTCGAACTAGCTGATAAAGACGCCCAGCAAATCCTGGCGAAGGGCAAAATTAAGATAGGTTGGGTGATCTGCAGGATACGGAGAAGAGCGATCCCTATCCGCTGCTTCAGATGCTTCGAATACGGACACACCGCGTATGGCTGTAGGGGACCCGACAGGAGATCTCTGTGCTACAAATGTGGTGAAACGGGGCACAAAAGGAAGGAGTGCACGAACGAGGCAAAATGCATTCTTTGCAAGGATGCTAAGCTAGCACCCGGCGACCTCAAACATGAGCCGGGGACAGGGAGATGCTGGGTTTTAAAGGAGGCCCTAACTAAAGCCAAATCGATACTCAAATGATCCGTATCCTGCAGGTCAATTTGCACCGAAGCACAAACGCCCAGGACCTACTTGAGCAGTTTGCGAGGGATAAGAAAGCTGACCTCCTGTTGCTGAGCGAGCAACATCATAACAAGGACTCGCAAGCGTGGTACCCTGACAAATCTAGTACCTCGGCCATCTGGGTTCGAGATAGCGCCCGCCTTCAGGTGCAGGGCCATGGACGCGGGGATGGTTTTGTGTGGGTGCGGTGTTCAGGGATAACATATTTCAGTGTTTATCTGACGCCTAACGAGGCAATGCGATCTTTTCGAACCAAACTCGATGCCCTGGAGGACGCTGTCTCGAACACAGAGGGCCACATGCTGGTCGGGGGAGACTTCAACGCTAGAGCCATTGAATGGGGTATGCCACAATCCGACCCAAGGGGAAAGCAAATGTTGGACATGGTGGCCAGAACAGCGCTTTTTGTCCTAAATACTGGTAACACCCCTACTTTCCGCCGCTGGGGTTGCGTAGGAACCATACCCGATGTGACACTCGCTTCGGAGTCCCTGGTACCCAGAGTACACAACTGGCGAGTACTAGAGGACTACTCGGCTAGTGATCACCAGTATATAGCTGTTGAGATTCACGACGGTGCCACTCTGCGTGCATATGCCCAAACTTCAATCCTCGGATGGAGGACTGGGAGGATGGACGTTGAGAGGTTTGCTGACGCGCTTACGGCAGGCGCACCGTTGCTGGGAGCTCCGCCAGGGAGTGGAGGGCCTACAGCCAAGGACTTGGTGAACTCAACTATGAGTACCATCATAGCTGCTTGCGAGTCTTCCATGCCCCATCGGAGACCCCGACATGGTAAGCCTCCAGTATAGTGGTAGTCAAACGAGATCGCCGAACAAAGAAGCGAGTGTCACAAACTTCGGCGAGAGGCCCAGCGGGCGCGAACACGGGAGGAGGCAGACACTAGGCTAGCAGCATACAGGTCCGGCAGGAAATATCTTCGCAGGCTTATTAACAAGAGCAAGGCCCGATGCTGGCAAGACCTCGTGGACGATGTAAATAGGGATCCGTGGGGCCTTGGCTACAAGCTGGTCATGGGGAAACTTGGTGCCCTACGGAAGCCTTGTATACATGATGCGGAAAAGATGGACGCGATAGTGCGGGGACTCTTCCCCGCCCATCCCGTCCGTGTTGACGCTGTCCATTGTGAAACAGCAGTCGAGTGCCCACTCTTCACACAGCTGGAACTGGAGGAGGCAGTCCTCTCCCTGAAAGCGAGGAAGGCTCCAGGTCCAGATGGTGTTCCAGCTGAGGTTTTGCAGCTCGTCTATCATCATTGCCCTGACTTGCTGCTCAGCACATTCAACGCTTGCCTACGGGACGGGGTTTTTCCGGTACGATGGAAGGTGGCGAGGCTCGTGCTGGTCAGCAAGGGGAAGGGAAATCCCGAATCGCCGTGTGCATACCGCCCGTTATGCATGCTAGACACGGCTGGGAAAGTGCTAGAGAAACTCATCAAGGGAAGACTCACTGACGCGATTCGTGCTGCTGGGGACCTATCTCCTCGGCAGTACGGCTTTAGAGCAGGACGTTCTACCATTGATGCGATTGCAGAGGTGGTGAACGCGGTCCAAAAGGCAAAGGCATATAGTCGCACCAAGCGACGGATCGTCCTGTTGGTGACACTCGACGTCAGGAATGCCTTCAACTCCGCTAGATGGGTGGATATTCTGGATACGCTGGAAAACTCTTTTCAAGTTCCAGAATATCTCATGCGGCTTTTGAGGAACTACCTAAAGGACCGAAGCCTGCTCTACGACACGATACAGGGCCAACGAAGGATGGAAATTACATCGGGTGTTGCCCAGGGATCTATCCTTGGTCCAGACCTGTGGAACGTGTCTTACGACGGGCTACTGAGACTTGAGATGCCAGATGAGTCGCGCTTGGTCGGCTATGCGGATGATGTTGCGGCTCTGGTCGCCGGACGCACCGTTGAACAAGCGCAACTTAGGCTAGGTATGCTAATGCGCCGAGTGAGGGACTGGATGACTGCTCGCGGGCTCAGTTTAGCACTGGAGAAAACCGAAGTGGTCATCTTGACAAAAAAGAGAATCCCTAGAGTAAGGATGATCAGTATTGGAGACATACAAATCGAATCGAAGCCAGCGGTGAAGTACCTGGGGCTACTGATCGACTCGAAGATGAGTTTCTCTGAGCAAATCAGGGCAACGGCTGAGAAGGCTGCTTCGGGAATATCGGCCCTGAGTCGACTTATGGCCAACGTAGGGGGACCCAGCCCATCAAGAAGACGCCTCTTGATGAGTGCTGTAGGGTCAGTGCTAATGTACGGAGCAGAGGTATGGGGCGACGCTCTCAGCAAGGAGGTATACCGAAAACGATTGGCACAGGTACAGAGAAGAGGAGCACTGAGAATTGCATCTTCGTATCCAACAGTCTCCGACTCGGCGGTGAGAGTGATTGCAGGCGTGATACCTGTCGCCCTCCTTGCTAGAGAGCGCCACGCTATTTACCTGCGCCGAAACGAGGATGCGAGGGAGATGATTGTCCGCGAGGAGAGACAACGCTCGCTCAACGATTGGCAGCAGTCTTGGAGGAATTGCACGAAGGGAAGGTGGACTGCGCGCCTCATCCCGGATGTGAGACCGTGGCCAAATCGAAGGCATGGTGAGACTGACTTCTTTCTGACCCAGCTTTTGAGCGGGCACGGGTGTTTTCAGTCTTACCTGCACAAGATCGGTAAGTCACGGCCTCCCGATTGTCGGCTTTGCCCAGGAGAGGAGGACAATGCCTGTCACACATTTTTTGCGTGTACCAAATGGGCCAGGCTGCGAAGGGAACTGTACAGGGAGACGGGAGAGCTCACCCCGGATAATATAGTTGCGGTGATGCTCGAATCGGTTGACAAATGGAACCAGGTGGCACATTATGCTCGGGCAGTCCTAAAATATAAAAGGGACTCACAGCAGCCGGAGGCACTGGGGTGGGGGGATCGCTCTTCTGGCAATTCCTCTTCCTCTCTCCCCTCTCGCTAGGAAAGGGACTCCCCAGCTTGAAGGTGCCCCACGGCGTAACAAAACGAGACCTGGCCCGAAGTAATGTTTCAAACGGTTCCAGGCTGGGTTCTCAGATTGACAGGGGAGGTGTTTAGTGGGTAGTCCAAAGGTATCCTCCATGGGAGTCCCACACTGCCAGACTCGGCGGGCATAAATGCCTTCACCTCCCTACCACAAAAAAAAAAAAACAAAAAACTAGTTTCTTCGATGACCAGACGATTGACAGCAGTCATCAAAGCGAAGGGGAATCCTACTAAGTACTAAAAATTTGTATTAGCTAAACTTTTTAATTGGATCATTTCACCCTTTTCTCATCAACTTAATGTAAATCTATACGACAAATTTGGTCTACATTTGAAGCTTATCTAACGTCGCGTGGATATCGATCACTCTTTCGGATGGCTCCGATAGCTTTTTAAATTACTTTTTATGGAATTGTTTGCAGCTACGTATAAATGAGTTGCATATTTTGAATAATAATTTTTCTGAAAAATTATTAGAGAAGAAAAATGTTAGAAGAAGGTGGTTTCGACGTGTGCACTAATTCTCCTCAGGCCATCACTCTTAGATACACACCGGTGATGGCGACCACCATGCTCAGAGGTGAGGGAGTTAATTTTTAATTTTTCTACTTATGCAAACTCAATATGTTTTTGTATCTGCAAGTTATATTCAAGGTAAATTTCTCTTGTAAGTACTTGTATTAGCTAAACTTTTGAATTGGGTCATTTCACCCTTTTCACATCAACTTAATGTAAATCTATACGACAAATTTGCTCTGCATTTGAAGCTTATCTAACGTCGCGCGGATATCGATCACTCTTTCGGATGGCTCCGATAGCTTTTTAAATTACTTTTTATGGAATTGTTTGCAGCTACGTATGAATGAGTTGCATATTTTGAATAATAATTTTTCTGAAAAATTATTAGAGAAGAAAAATGTTAGAAGAAGGTGGTTTCGACGTGTGCACTAATTCTCCTCAGGCCATCACTCTTAGATACACACCGGTGATGGCGACCACCATGCTCAGAGGTGAGGGAGTTAATTTTTAATTTTTCTACTTATGCAAACTCAATATGTTTTTGTATCTGCAAGTTATATTCAAGGTAAATTTCTCTTGTAAGTACTTGTATTAGCTAAACTTTTTAATTGGATCATTTCACCCTTTTCACATCAACTTAATGTAAATCTATACGACAAATTTGCTCTACATTTGAAGCTTATCTAACGTCGCGTGGATATCGATCACTCTTTCGGATGGCTCCGATAGCTTTTTAAATTACTTTTTTGGAATTGTTTGCAGCTACGTATAAATGAGTTGCATATTTTGAATAATAATTTTTCTGAAAAATTATTAGAGAAGAAAAATGTTAGAAGAAGGTGGTTTCGACGTGTGCACTAATTCTCCTCAGGCCATCACTCTTAGATACACACCGGTGATGGCGACCACCATGCTCAGAGGTGAGGGAGTTAATTTTTAATTTTTCTACTTATGCAAACTCAATATATTTTTGTATCTGCAAGTTATATTCAAGGTAAATTTCTCTTGTAAGTACTTGTATTAGCTAAACTTTTGAATTGGATCATTTCACCCTTTTCACATCAACTTAATGTAAATCTATACGACAAATTTGCTCTACATTTGAAGCTTATCTAACGTCGCGCGGATATCGATCACTCTTTCGGATGGCTCCGATAGCTTTTTAAATTACTTTTTATGGAATTGTTTGCAGCTACGTATAAATGAGTTGCATATTTTGAATAATAATTTTTCTGAAAAATTATTAGAGAAGAAAAATGTTAGAAGAAGGTGTTTTCGACGTGTGCACTAATTCTCCTCAGGCCATCACTCTTAGATACACACCGGTGATGGCGACCACCATGCTCAGAGGTGAGGGAGTTAATTTTTAATTTTTCTACTTATGCAAACTCAATATATTTTTGTATCTGCAAGTTATATTCAAGGTAAATTTCTCTTGTAAGTACTTGTATTAGCTAAACTTTTGAATTGGATCATTTCACCCTTTTCACATCAACTTAATGTAAATCTATACGACAAATTTGCTCTACATTTGAAGCTTATCTAACGTCGCGCGGATATCGATCACTCTTTCGGATGGCTCCGATAGCTTTTTAAATTACTTTTTATGGAATTGTTTGCAGCTACGTATAAATGAGTTGCATATTTTGAATAATAATTTTTCTGAAAAATTATTAGAGAAGAAAAATGTTAGAAGAAGGTGTTTTCGACGTGTGCACTAATTCTCCTCAGGCCATCACTCTTAGATACACACCGGTGATGGCGACCACCATGCTCAGAGGTGAGGGAGTTAATTTTTAATTTTTCTACTTATGCAAACTCAATATGTTTTTGTATCTGCAAGTTATATTCAAGGTAAATTTCTCTTGTAAGTACTTGTATTAGCTAAACTTTTTAATTGGATCATTTCACCCTTTTCACATCAACTTAATGTAAATCTATACGACAAATCCCTCACCTCTGAGCATGGTGGTCGCCATCACCGGTGTGTATCTAAGAGTGATGGCCTGAAGAGAATTAGTGCACACGTCGAAACCACCTTCTTCTAACATTTTTCTTCTCTAATAATTTTTCAGAAAAATTATTATTCAAAATATGCAACTCATTTATACGTAGCTGCAAACAATTCCATAAAAAGTAATTTACTAAAAATTTTTTTTACAAAATTCCTTTTTCTTATAATTTTATTAAACTGTAATATCGTACGGACACTTTTTTGATGTTAAATGTTGATAAATTTACCAGTTCGAGCTACTATATCGAAACGAATGGATAAATTTTTATTTTTTTGTTGTATCTTGTAATTATAAGTTTATAGAAAACATATTAATTACTAAAATAAAAAAATATTGATATATCTGAACGGTATTCTTACTTATACAGAAAAATAAGCACTGTACTGTATATATATATATATATATATATATATATATATATATATATATATATATATATATATATATATATATATATATATTATATTTATATATATATATATATATATATATATATATATATATATATTATATTTATATATATATATATATATATATATATATATATATATATATATACATATATATATATATATATATATATATATATATATATATATATATATATATATATATATTAGTAGCCTACCGTCGAAGTTTCAGGCAATCCCCTTCATTAGTTTTGTTGAACGTACTGCACGATGGTAAAACTCTTTTGTAATAGCAGCGTCATTGGGCGGTGAGGCTAAGTACTTGTTGAATGACCCACGTACTGTTGCGAATTCCGGCGTACCAACTTCCTCCCATTCGCAACTTCAAATTGCCGCCGTAACATCTCCGACTTCCTTCGGGCATGTATACCTTTTTCCCTGTTCTTTATTTAATTTTATCAAAAATTTTCCAATATAAAGAGCACCAAAAATTCGATTGTCACTGCTGTGATCGTTACCGAAGCAACCGATGCAAGGGTCGCAAATCCCGACATTGCAACGAAAAATCCAGAAGCCAACGAGGAGATTGCGGCACGAAAGGCAACGAGTGACCAGACACCGCGCGATTGCACCACCAACGTCGAAAATGTGGCGGAAGTACTGCACTCGGAAACGGAACGCGATAACCTCTCTCAAGGATGGTTGCAAGGTACGATTGCGGCCCAGCGATACGAAGAAGAAAGACTACTCCGAAAAGCGGGAGCTGTTCTGAAAAGAATACAATCTGCATGCGACTCCCCAAAAATCAGCGAAGCAGCAAAGGTGGCGGAGGAGCTGGTTAAGGGAGGAGCTCCTAAATCGTATAGGGCACTATCGGAAGAGCTGTTTAAGGGCCGAAGACGAACAGAAGGCTAAAGAGGCTCTTGGGGCGAAATCTAAAGATGACATGCAGATAGCTCCACCATTAAAAGTCAATAACAGAATGGCGTCTAGCCCAATCGAAGGAGATCGGGATAAAAGAAGGAAGGAAGAGGCACTTGATGGGCGTGGAGCACCAGATCACAGGTTCCAGACAATGCTTACAAAAGGAGCGAAGAAAGCCGCTAAGAAACTCCTTCAGAATAAGCCAGAAAGTAAAGTTCGCACGGACGCCCAAGTAGAAAAAGGACCTGATGCAAAACAGGAGAGGCAGAAGCCCCGGCGAAGACCCCGGCAGCAGGCACTGCTTGTAAAGCCCCAAGATGGCCGATTCTACGCGGAGATACTGTGGGACATCAGGGGAAACGTAAGGCCCGAAGACACCAATACTACAATTAAAGAAGTACGACCAACGCGGTCGGGCCACATACTGGTCGAATTTGGAGCAGAGGCCGGCAATAAAGAAGCATTCTGTGACGCAGTAAAGAAAGTCCTTGGCAAAAGTGCAACTATAGCCCCGCTCGAGCCGATGGCAACGATCGAAATACGAGACATTGACTGCGTGACGGATCTGGCCGAGGTAGAAGAGGCCATCAAAAGGGAGTTCCCTAGCGTGGGAAGGATCAAAGTGAGACTGACACCAGAAAACAACAGGGGACAACGCATGGCCATAGTTGACGACCGAAAAGGACGCCGATCAATTCCTGAACAAGGGCAAAGTACGAATAGGGTGGGTTGTCTGTAGGATACGGCGAAGAGCAACGCCTCTTCAATGTTTCAAATGCCTTGGTTATGGTCACACCACACAAGTATGCAAAGGACCCGATAGGAGTTCCCTGTGTTACAAATGCGGTGAAATGGGACATAAAAGAAAAGAGTGTACGAAGGAGGCACACTGTATTCTTTGCAAGGATGCTGATCCAAAACCTGATTTTGGACATTTTGGAAAATGCCGGGTGTTCCAGGAAGCCCTAGCCAAGGCAAAATCAGAACTCCGATGACCCGCATCCTGCAACTAAACCTACAACGCAGTTCAACCGCCCAAAATCTGCTTGAGCGGCCGACTTTTTGCTGCTGAGTGAGCAACAGCATAATAAAAGTCCTGCGTTATGGTATTCTGATGAAACTGGTACTGCCGCCATCTGGGTTCGGAACAGTGACTTTCAAGCGGAGAGTTGTGGACGGGGGGATGGTTTCGTGTGGGTTCGGTGCTCAGGGACCACCTTCTTTAGTGTGTACCTAACGCCTAACGAATCGATATCATCTTTCCAAGCCAAGCTTAATGCTTTGGAGTGTACTGTCTCAAACGCAGTGGGCAAAGTGCTCGTTGGGGTCGACTTCAACGCTAAAGCAATCGAATGTGGCATGCCTCAGACGGATCCGCGGGGAAAACGAATCCTGGAAATGGCGGCCAGGACGGCCCTCGTCGTACTAAACTCCGGAAATACGCCGACTTTCCGCGGTATTGGCTGTGAGGGAACCATAGCGGACGTGACATTTGCTTCGGAGTCCTTAGTACGGAGGATACACAACTGGAAAGTATTAGAGGACTACTCAGCCAGTGATCATCAGTGCATTCTGCTTGAGATAAGTGATGCTGTCTCCCGACGTCCGTGCTCTCGGCCTTCTACAACTGGATGGAACATCGGAAGGATGGACGGTGAGAGGCTCGTTAAGGCTCTCACAGCAGGTGAGCCGCTTCAGGGAGCTTCGGAGGGGACAGAAGAACTGGCAGCTGAAGACGTGGTGAACCCTACTATGAGCATCATTACGACTGCTTGCTGCGCTTCTATGCCCCGTCAAAGACCCCGGCACGGCAAGCCCCCAGTGTACTGGTGGTCAACTGAAATCGCTGAAAAGCGAAGGGAGTGTCACAAGCTTCGACGTGAGGCTCAACCGGCGCGGAACGGTGACGAGGCATGCAAGCAGGTAGCAGTATATAAGTCAGCAAGGAAATGCCTTTGCATATTGATCAATATTAGCAAGGCTCGCTGCTGGCAAGACCTAGTGGATAATGTGAACAAGGATCCGTGGGGCCTTGGCTACAAGCTGGTCATGGGGAAACTTGGTGCCCTACGGAAGCCTTGTATACATGACGCGGAAAAGATGGACGCGATAGTGCATGGACTCTTCCCCGCCCATCCCGTCCATGTTGACGCTGTCCATGGTGAAACAGCAGTCGAGTGCCCACTCTTCACACAGCTGGAGCTGGAGGAGGCAGTCCTCTCATTGAAAGCGAGGAAGGCTCCAGGTCCAGATGGTGTTCCGGCTGAGGTGTTGCCGCTCGTCTATCATCATTGTCGTGACTTGCTGCTCAGCACATTCAACGCTTGCCTACGGGCCGGGTTTTCCCGGTACGATGGAAGGTGGCGAGGCTCGTGCTGATCAGCAAGGGGAAGGGAAATCCCGAATCGCCGTCTGCATACCGCCCGTTATGCATGCTAGACACGGCTGGGAAAGTGCTAGAGAAACTCATCAAGGGAAGACTCGCTGACGCGATTCGTGCTGCTGGGGACCTATCTCCTCGGCAGTACGGCTTTAGAGCAGGACGTTCTACCATTGATGCGATTGCAGAGGTGGTGAACGCGGTCCAACAGGCAGAGGCATATAGTCGCATCAAGCGACGGACCGTCCTGTTGGTGACACTCGACGTCAGGAATGCCTTCAACTCCGCTAGATGGGTGGATATTCTGGATACGCTGGAAAACTCTTTTCAAGTTCCAGAATATCTCATGCGGCTTTTGAGGAACTACCTAAAGGACCGAAGCCTGCTCTACGACACGACACAGGGCCAACGAAGGATGGAAATTACATCGGGTGTTGCCCAGGGATCTATCCTTGGTCCAGACCTGTGGAACGTGTCTTACGACGGGCTACTAAGACTTGAGATGCCAGATGAGTCGCGCTTTGTCGGCTATGCGGATGATGTTGCGGCGCTGGTCGTTGAACGCACCGTTGAACAAGCGCAACTTAGGCCAGGTATGCTAATGCGCCAAGTGAAGGACTGGATGACTGGTCGCGGGCTGAGTTTAGCAGTGGAGAAAACCGAAGTGGTCATCTTGATAAAAAAGAGAATCCCTAGAGTAAGGATGATCAGTATTGGCGACTTACGAATCGAATCGAAGTCAGCGGTGAGGTACCTGGGGCTACTGATCGACTCGAAGATGAGTTTCTCTGAGCAAATCAGGGCAACGGCTGAGAAGGCTGCTTCGGGAATATCGGCCCTGAGTCGACTTATGGCCAACGTAGGGCCAAGAAGACGCCACTTGATGAGTGCTGTAGGGTCAGTGCTACTGTACGGAGCAGAAGTATAGGGCGACGCTTTCAGCAAGGAGGTATACCGAAAACGATTGGCACAGGTACAGAGAAGGTGAGCACTGAGAATTGCACCTTCGTATCCAACAGTCTCTGTCTCGGCAGTGAGAGTGATTGCAGGCGTGATACCTGTCGCCCTCCTTGCTAGAGAGTGCCGCCCTATTTACCTGCGCCGAAACGAGGATGCGAGGGAGATGGTTGTCCACGAGGAGAGACAACGCTCACTCAACGATTGGCAGCAGTGTTGGGTGAATTTCACGAAGGGAAGGTGGACTGCGCGCCTCATCCCGGATGTGAGACCGTGGCTCAATCGAAGGCATGGTGAGACTGACTTCTATCTGACCCAGTTTTTGAGCGGGCATGGGTGTTTTCAGTCTTACCTGCATAAGATCGGTAAGTAAACGTCCTCCGATTGTCGGTTTTGCCCAGGAGAGGAGGACAATGCCTGTCACACATTTTTTGCGTGTATAAAATGGGTCAGGCTGCGAAGAGAACTCTACAGGGAGACGGGAGAGCTCACCCCGGATAATATAGTTTCGGTGATGCTTGAATCGCTTGACAAATGGAACCAGGTGGCACATTATGCTCGGGCAGTCCTAAAATATAAAAGGGACTCACAGCAGCCGGGAGCGCTGGGGCTGGGGGATCGCTCTTCTGGCAATTCCTCTTCCCCTCTCCCCTCTCGCTAGGAAAGGGACTCCCAAGGTTGAAGGCGTAACAAAACGAGACCTGGCCCGAAGTAATGTGTCAACCGGTTCCAGGCTGGGTTCTCAGGTTGACAGGGGAGGTTTTTAGTAGGTAGTCCAGTCGCGCATGGGAGTCCCACACTCTGTGCATAAATAGCATTCACCTCCCTACCACAAAAAAAAAATCCTACCCTTTTCCTTACTTCCAACTAAAATAATATAATATATACTAATAATTTCAATTTTCCCACTAACAACATTCCCTTCATTAATTTCCACTAACAAAACTTCATTCAATACCTCTTCCCTAACAAAATCTAATTCCTTCCTTCATACTAACTATCCTATTCACTAGTTCCCACTAACAAATTTTATTTTTTATACTAACAAAAATTAATTCACGTTTCCCTTCCAACAAAATACAATCTCATACCCAAATGCATCGTTGAAGTTGCTTATGAGATGAGTGGGAGATCGACAGTACGTGTCATCATTGGCTGCGTCGCGAGTTCTCGGCCAGGGGTGTACTGGAATCCTAGGTTCAACTTCCCCCGGGCGCAGGGAAGCACTCTTTTTGGGGTATCGGCAAAATCAATAGTTTCCGTAATGTATATGTGACACTTTGCATTCAATCAAGCGATTCTTGGATGATGTAAATTGCCATATATGCAAATCAATGGATACTATTGTCTTTGTCGATACGGGAAAAAAGATGTGTGGGTAGCGGAATCGAAGTGTAATGAACTTTGATTACGTTACCCAAAGACGACAGCGGTAATTGAAAATGAAAAAGAGATTACGGAATCGCATTGGATGGAAGTGGAAATGCGGGATTAAGTTGTTGGGATAGGGGAGTTGGTATTTGGCTGGTGAAGAGAAGGGAGTTTTCTGCGCGCGGTAAAAGTGATTTTGGGGGGTTTTAAAATTGGAAAAAAGGGTGTTTTGGGTTGAGAATGTGATTGGGAGTTGAGTTAGATTTTTGTTTTTTGAAGTTTTAGTGACGAAGGAGGAGAGTGGAAGGATTGAAAAAGTGAGGTGAATATTGGATTTTAGGAAGAGAAGGGATTTGATTTTGAGCGGTGTGAGGGAAAAAAAATCATGAATTTGAAGTGCGGGAAGACGAAAATTGTATGAGGAAAAAAAATATTTTATTAATTTGAAGTGCGGGGAGACGAAAATTGTGCGAAAAAAAAGGATTTTGCTAATTTGGATTGGAGAAGAAAATTGTTGTCAGAAGTTTTAGGTTGGAATTCAGTGAAAAAAAAAAACCAAAAATATCAGAAGTGAAAGGAATGAATTTAGGAAAACATTACTAACTAGAAATTAAAAGTGAAAGGAAACTTTGCCGATAGTAGACGGAGTGGAGGAATCAATTATTGCGGATAAAAGTTGCCGTTACGTTGTTTTTGTGGTTTAGTGATTTTAAATTACAATTTAAATTGCAGCGACCCCACGCTTCTTTTGTTGTATTGCACCGGGCGCTCGGAGTTCTACAGGGAAAGAAGTGAGTACAAATTTGATTTATAGTATCACATTGTCCAGTAGTTTGATTATTATATTCTTTATAATCTCGAATTATTTTATGTTGGTATATTCTAGTTTTTTTTTATATTGTTTCAAACTTCGAAAGGGGTTTTTAGTAGTTTTGTTTTAATTGATTTTCTTCTTATACTTTGGATTTAGATTATAATTTGTAAATAAAAAACGGCCATGTCAGATTAAACTCATCATCTTTCATTTCTCAATGTGACCTCCCCTTTCCCATCCTTTTCCCTTTGTGTTAGTTATTATATGTTAGGTTGCTCAGCACGAGCAGAGGGTGTCCCGGAAGACCCACGACATGACTGAGCGCTAGCTGGCCTCAGTATGCCACCCCTCTTCTAATTCTTAATGTCTGCAACTGCGGTGACTTCCGTGGTTGCTACATATGGCGCCCAAAATAATAGGTTTTTTCCTGCCTGATTTTGATTGTTTTTTTATTCTGGTTTAAACTTTTCAATTTTAGATTTGTTGGGCTTGAGTACCTGGAGTGCCTGACTTGAATAGTGGTGTGTGCATTTCAGGGAAATATTTTTTTTTGTTTGTTAGAAATTTTTGATGATTTGTTTGAATGATGATAATTTTTTGGGTATTAGTTTGAAAAGTTTTAGTTTAGATTTTGGAAAGATAATTTATAGATCGTTGATCACGGGATTCGCCGCAGTTGCAGTGGCGCCTACCGTGCTGATTTGTGTTTAATAGTCTCCACCGGCTATGATAGTGGTCATGTTGTAGCAGTGTGGATGTTGGTTGGGATCAACCGAATTTCAAGCCGTTGGCTACATCTCCCTGCACGGGATAGTTCGATTTAGATCCAACACTTTGAATTAACCAATGCTTTTGGCCCTTCCATCATCTATCTGGTGGTAGCTTTGAGATATGTGCGGCTCTTGTCCGAGCCATTATGAAGTCCGTAGTATTTCATAATGGTCTCGTAGTCAGCCCTTTGAGGTGACAATTTGAGCGGAGTCCGCCTACGAATTTCATTATTATACTAGGCACTGATGTGGTTTGTCTACTTCGTGTTTTGTCTAAATTTTAATCACTAATCCGTTCAATTACCTTTTCTTTTCCCTTTCCATTAATGGGGAGAATCATTTTGAGAAATGATAGCAAAATCAGTTTTATAATTCAATTTACACTCGCCTATACTGAGTCCACTTATTTTTTCTCATACATTTTCTTTTATCTCATCATCTCATTGAAAATTTTTGGATTTTTATTATTGATTGTTAAATAATTACAGTTAGGTTACTTGTTCGATTTTAAAGTCATTGGATTTAGGTAGTTTAGTTGTAGATTATTAGGGCTTAATTAGGGTTTATGATTTAGATTAGTTTTAGATAAGTGGGTTTATGGTTTTTGTTAGTTTAGATTAATTTCTTTTAATTTTAATGGTTGAGTTTGGTTTAGTTAGTTTTGGGTTTGAGTAATTTTAGGTTGAGTTTGATTATTGAGTTTAGTTTAGGTTTTGGTTAGGGTTAATTTTCAAGTAGTGTACATTATAGAGAATTTTAATTTTTATTTTAGCTAGTAAGTTTAAAAATTTTTAAATTTTATATATTTATTTACTGTCTGTCTGCTATTTAACTTATTTTTATAGACTCGTTTGTTTGCCCGTCTGTGATTTATTTAATATTTATTTTATACAAATTGTCGGTGTAGTCCGTCTGCTTTTTATTGATTTCTCTGATTTCGTCGATGTGTCTGTCAATTGTTAATTGTTAAGTAATTTATTGATTTTACAGTTTGTTTATCCAGTATTTATAATGTTAATGTTCAAATACGGCATCGCATAACGCTCCTTACTTTCCACCAATGCATAAGTGGAGGGTGAATTTTGATGGTTCTTCTGCTGGTCTAGATGTTGAGCAGTTCCTTTTCCGAGCCACTGCCTTGGCAAGGAACTACAATATTCACTTGTATGAACTAGCATCTAGTCTACATATTCTTCTGAAAGGACCAGCAGAAGAATGGTACTGGTTGTTCCGACAGCTCAACCCCAATTTTACGTGGCCTGATTTGGAAGCTGCGTTGAAGGAGCGTTATGGATCTTATTGGACTGACGTAGATGTGCGACGTGCAATCGATGCGCGTTTTCAGAAGCCAGATGAATTTTTCCGTGAGTTTCATGCCTCCATAATGGAAATGGCTTTGCGTCTTAAAAATCGGTTATCTGATTTTGAAATGCAGGCCATTCTATTGCGGAACATGGACGAACGAATGAGGGATCATTTGGCAGGCATGGAATTCGCATCGACAACAGAGTTAGTTCGTCACTGCACTAGAGTTGAATCTGTGTGGTAGAACTTGAAAAGAGTTTTCCAGCGTATCCAGAATATCCACCCATCTAGCGGAGTTAAGGCATTCCTGACGTCGAGTGCCACCAACAGGACGATCCGTCGTTTGGTGCGACTATATGCCTCTACCTTTTGGACCGCGCTCACCACCTCTGCAATCGCATCAACGGTAGAACGTCCTGCTCTAAAGCCGTACTGCCGAGGAGATAGGTCCCCAGCAGCACGAATCGCGTCAGTGAGTCTTCCCTTGATGAGTTTCTCTAGCACTTTCCCAGCCATGTCTAGCATGCATAACGGGCGGTATGCAGACGGCGATTCGGAATTTCCCTTCCCCTTGCTGACCAGCACGAGCCTCGCCACCTTCCATCGTACCGGGAAAACCCCGTCCCGTAGGCCAGCGTTGAATGTGCTGGGCAGCAAGCCAGGACAATGGTGATAGACGAGCCGCAACACCTCAGCTGGAACACTATCTGGACCTGGAGCCTTCCTCGCTTTCAATGAGAGGACTGCCTCCTCCAGCTCCAGCTGTGTGAAGAGTGGGCACTCGACTGCTGTTTCACCATGGACAGCGTCAACACGGATGGGATGGGCGGGGAAGAGTCCATGCACTATCGCGTCCATCTTTTCCGCGTCATGTATACAAGGCTTCCGTAGGGCACCAAGTTTCCCCATGACCAGCTTGTAGCCAAGGCCCCACGGATCCTTGTTCACATTATCCACTAGGTCTTGCCAGCAGCGAGCCTTGCTAATATTGATCAATATGCAAAGGCATTTCCTTGCTGACTTATATACTGCTACCTGCTTGCATGCCTCGTCACCGTTCCGCGCCGGTTGAGCCTCACGTCGAAGCTTGTGACACTCCCTTCGCTTTTCAGCGATTTCAGTTGACCACCAGTACACTGGGGGCTTGCCGTGCCGGGGTCTTTGACGGGGCATAGAAGCGCAGCAAGCAGTCGTAATGATGCTCATAGTAGGGCTCACCACGTCTTCAGCTGCCAGTTCTTCCGTCCCCTCCGAAGCTCCCTGAAGCGGCTCACCTGCTGTGAGAGCCTTGACGAGCCTCTCACCGTCCATCCTTCCGATGTTCCATCCAGTTGTAGAAGGCCGAGAGCACGGACGTCGGGAGACAGCATCACTTATCTCAAGCAGAATGCACTGATGATCACTGGCCGAGTAGTCCTCTAATACTTTCCAGTTGTGTATCCTCCGTACTAAGGACTCCGAGGCAAATGTCACGTCCGGTATGGTTCCCTCACAGCCAATACCGCGGAAAGTCGGCGTATTTCCGGAGTTTAGTACGACGAGGGCCGTCCTGGCCGCCATTTCCAGGATTCGTTTCCCCGCGGATCCGTCTGAGGCATGCCCCATTCGATTGCTTTAGCATTGAAGTCGCCCCCAACGAGCACTTTGCCCTCTGCTGTTGATATGTTGGAGAATGCCTGGTGTGTTCCTCAAGAGAGATCTGCTGCAGGATATCATGCGCGCTTCCAGAGTCAGCCTCCAAGTGGGATCCCTTCGTCCTTCCATAACACAATGAATAACCAGATACCAGACCAGTGCCCACCCACAAGTTTCTTCACTTCGCCTCATAGGCCCGATTTACCACCATTTTCTAGCAATGTGATTACTCCAGGCAGATTACCGGGCTACATCGAATGTAATGGAAAGGCATGCGATGATCGTGAATCACCCGCTGGTTTTAGAGCATGACCTTTTCGGGATCGCTTCCGGAGATCCTGGAGATATTTCTTTGCCAGGCGTCTCTTGAAGCGCGCCTGCGTGGAGTCAATTGTTGCAACTCCTGGCGACAAAAGACCCTACGCAGAGATTTCCGTCAAGGGTCGCAAATTGAGGGGCTTGCTTGATAGCGGAGCCAGTGTTAGTATCCTCGGAGCCGGAGCCTTGGACCTGTTGTCAGACTTGGGTTTTTTGTTTTTTTTTTTTTTTTTTTTTGTGGTAGGGAGGTGAAGGCATTTATGCCCGCCGAGTCTGGCAGTGTGGGACTCCCATGGAGGATACCTTTGGACTACCCACTAAACACCTCCCCTGTTAATCTGAGAACCTAGCCTGGAACCGTTTGACACATTACTTCGGGCCAGGTCTCGTTTTGCTACGCCGTGGGGCGCCTTCAAGCTGGGGAGTCCCTTTCCTAGCGGGAGGGGAGAGGGGAAGAGGAATTGCCAGAAGAGCGATCCCCCAGCCCCAGTGCCTCCGGCTGCTGTGAGTCCCTTTTATATTTTAGGACTGCCCGAGCATAATGTGCCACCTGGTTCCATTTGTCAACCGATTCGAGCATCACCGCAACTATATTATCCGGGGTGAGCTCTCCCGTCTCGCTGTAGAGTTCCCTTCGCAGCCTGGCCGATTTGGTACACGCAAAAAATGTGTGACAGGCATTGTCCTCCTCTCCTGGGCAAAACCGACAATCGGGAGACCGTGACTTGCCGATCTTGTGCAGGTAAGACTGAAAACACCCGTGCCTGCTCAAAAGCTGGGTCAGATAGAAGTCAGTCTCACCATGCCTTCGATTTAGCCACGGTCTCACATCTGGGATGAGGCGCGCAGTCCACCTTCCCTTCGTGCAATTCCTCCAAGACTGCTGCCAATCGTTGAGTGAGCGTTGTCTCTCCTCTTGGGTTTGCATATGCATACCATGCATGCTCATGTTCAGACTGCATCAGGGCACAAGGATCCAGTTCTAGGATACGTCACCACATTGGTGCGATTTAACAACACCACCAAATTGATGAGATTCCTGGTTGTTCCTTCCTTGACACACGCAGTGTATCTTGGAATTGACTTCTGGGATCTCTTCAAAATAGCGCCAATCCAGGTCAACGCTATCGAAGCAGCCTCGGAGCCTTAAAGCTCTGAATTCCATCTGCTGTCCCCAAAGGATTAGCAACGACTGGACTTCGTCAAACAACAGTTTCCATCGTATCATGAGAAAGGCTTGGGTAGGACAAGTCTTGTGTCTCATCACACTGGTTCTGCTTGATCCATTAAGCAGCGGCATTATGCTGTCTCGCCAGTTATACAGATACTGTTGTATGACGAACTCGATCGTATGTTGTCTTTGGGGGTAATAGAGGAAAGTCAGAGTTTATGGAGTTCTCCTGTGACCCTTGTCAACGAGGTGACCGTTAAGGACGCCTATCCGTTGTCTTTTGGCACGGTTGCAGAGTACCAGGTTCATTACGTGCTTGGACCTGAAGGATGCCTTTTGGCAAATACCATTGGATGAGGCAAGTAAGGAGAAAACGGCCTTTACTGTCCCTGGCAGGCCCTTGTACCACTTCAATGTCATGCCGTTCGGTCTATGTAATGCTCCCCAAACGATGTGTTGGTTGATGCATAAGGTAACCTGCTTGTTACAAGTTCAACATTTGATGAGCACTTGAAGCTCCTGAGTACTGTTGCGAAACTGCTCAGGGACGCCAACTTGACCATCAATGTTGAAAAGAGCAAGTTCGTCAAGAAGGAGACCAAATATCTTGGGTTTGTAGTGAGTGGTGGTACCCTGCGCACCTATCCGGAGAAGGTTTCAGGTATAGTCTCCTATCCTGAACCCCGAACGGCCAAAGACGTCAGACGATTCATGGGCATGGCAGGATGGTACACTTCGCCTCGGTTACGGCCCCTCCAATGGATTTGCTAAAGGGTAAACGTGCCTTCAAGTGGTCTGCTTCCGCCAATAGTGCCTTCAATCAAGTGAAGCACTTGTTGATTTCTGCTCCAGTGCTGGCCAACCCCGACTTTACTAAGCACTTCTATATCCAGTGTGACGCAAGTACAGTGGGTCTTGGAGTGTTTTATTCCAGAAGAACGATGTCCACCTTCATCGTCCTTCTGGAACAAAACACACCCAATCGCATATATCTCGATGAAGCTCAACGCTGCGCAACGTAACTATAGCATTACTGAATTGGAATGCTTAGCTGCGGTGCAGAGTGTAAAGAGATTCAGGGCATATATCGAAAGGTTGCCCTTCACCATCATAGCCGACCATGCCAGTCTTGGATCGCTGGGGTCTGAAATTACAAGGGTTCAATTTCCAAATTGAACACCGGAAAGGTGCTCTTAACGTTGTACCGGATGCGTTATCGAGATCTTGCTCGCAGGACGAGCGGGTGGCCTCGCTTATTGCTTGCCTCCCGGAGCGCAAACATATTGATGGTTTGATACCTCAGTCTGCGTTTCAGGAGCCCGAGTACGAACATCTCAAGGAGCATATCCTGAAGCAACCTGATAAGTTTCAGAATTTGCATCTTGCTGATGGCCGAGTGTACATCAGTACTGGTTCTCCTGTAACGCTGACTTCAGATATTCCCCGAACAAAATTATGGGTTCCTGAGGGTCACCAACAGGCTCTTATAGTACGAGCTCATGATGATCCCCGGAGCTCTCATTGTGGAATTTGTAAGGCAACGGAAGTCTTACAAAGATATTACTATTGGCCTCGTTTGCGTCAAGATCTTATTCAGCACATCCAGAGCTGTTCAACATGCAAACAGGTCAAGCCTTCGAATCCCACTTTGAGACCTCCTATGGGCGCTTCACGAGGCTCAACGAGACCTATGCAGCGCTTGTTTGTGGACTTAATGGGTCCATACCCCCGTTCAAAATCCGGAAATACTCAACTGTTTATGGTCCTGGACCATTACAGCAAGTTCATATGGCTCAAGCCCATGGCTGAAGCCACTGCGGAATCCGTCGTGCGATACTTGGAGCGCGAAATCTTTTTGACCTTCAGAGTTCCCGAATGGCTTCACTTGGACAATGGTGTGCAGTTCGTCTCCACGGTTTTCGCTAAGCTTATGAGTGACAATGGAGTGCAGCATTGCTTCACCCCATATCATTCACCGCAAGCGAATGCCTCGGAGAGGTCAAATCAGTCGACATTGAGCGCCATCAGAGCCTACATAGGGTCCGATCATGGCAGGTAGGATGAGAATCTTCCGGAATCGTGTTTTGCCTTCCGCAAGGTGATTCAGGATTCCACAGGATTTTCGCCCTACTTCCTCATGTTCGGGTAGGACCCAATCCAGCATGGCACTGAGTACGCCCTCCTTCGAAGCTTGAACGCTTTTGAGGATGGAGAAGTACAGCTAGGTGTGAACAGTGATCGTCTGCGAGCCGTACAAGACCGTGTCCAAGCTAAGCTGAAAGAAGCCTATCAGAAGGGAACTCAAAGTTACAACCTTCGGGCTCGCCCCCGTGAGCTACTCCAGGGTCAGAAAGTTTTCGTGCGCAATTTCGCCGTGAGCAATGCAGTCGATTGTTTTGCAGCTAAACTTGCTCCACGATTTGTTTCTGCAGTGGTTTGCCGCAGTACTGGGCAAGTTACTTATGAACTTGAGGGTGAGTCCGGTAAGCTGCATGGGACCTTTCACGCTAAGAACATCCGATCCGATTCATAATTACCCCTGCCGACCTTCTTTGTTTGCCCGGCTGAATGAGACACTCAGGGTCTGGGTCGTCCTCACGATTGTTGCGAGTTCCGGCGTACCAACTTCCTCCCATTTGCAACTTCAAATCGCCGCCGTAACATCTCCAATTCCCTTTGGGCATTTATACATTTTTCCCTGTTCTTTATTTAATTTTATTAAAATTTTTTCAATTTCCCTTTAACTTTTTCTTCCCCATCATCACAATCCTACCCTTTTCCCTTATTTCCAACTAAAATAATATAATATATACTAATAATTTCAATTTTCCCACTAACAACATTCCCTTCATTTATTCCCACTAACAAAACTTCATTCAATACCTCTTCCGTAACAAAATCTAATTCCTTCCTTCATACTAACTAATTCTATTCACTAGTTCCCACTAACAAATTTTATTTTTTATACTAACAAAAATTAATTCACGTTTCCCTACCAACAAAATTCAATCTCATACCCAAATGCATCGTTGAAGTTGCTTATGAGATGAATGGGAGATCGACAGTACATGTCATCATTGGCTGCGTCGCGAGTTCTCGACCGGGGGTCTGCTGGAACCCTAGGTTCAAGTTCCCCCGGGCGCAGGGAAGCACTCTTTTTGGGGTATCGGCAAAATCAATAGTTTCCGTAATTCAATCAAGCGATTCTTGGATGATGTAAATTGCCATATATGCAAATCAATGGATACTATTGTCTTTGTCGATACGGGAAAAAAGATGTGTGGGTAGCGGAATCGAAGTGTAATGAACTTTGATTACGTTACCCAAAGGCGACAGCGGTAATTGAAAATGAAAAAGAGATTACGGAATCGCATTGGATGGAAGTGGAAATGCGGGATTAAGTTGTTGGGATAGGGGAGTTGGTATTTGGCTGGTGAAGAGAAGGGAGTTTTCTGCGCGCGGTAAAAGTGATTTTGGGGGGTTTAAAATTGGAAAAAAGGGTGTTTTGGGTTGAGAATGTGATTGGGAGTTGAGTTAGATTTTTGTTTTTTGAAGTTTTAGTGACGAAGGAGGAGAGTGGAAGGATTGAAAAAGTGAGGTGAATATTGGATTTTAGGAAGAGAAGGGATTTGATTTTGAGCGGTGTGAGGGAAAAAAAATTATGAATTTGAAGTGCGGGAAGACGAAAATTGTATGAGGAAAAAAAATATTTTATTAATTTGAAGTGCGGGGAGACGAAAATTGTTCGAAAAAAAAGGATTTTGCTAATTTGGATTGGAGACGAAAATTGTTGTCAGAAGTTTTAGGTTGGAATTCAGTGAAAAAAAAAATAAACAAAAAAATCAGAAGTGAAAGGAATGAATTTAGGAAAACATTACTAACTAGAAATTAAAAGTGAAAGGAAACTTTGCCGATAGTAGACAGAGTGGAGGAATCAATTATTGCGGATAAAAGTTGCCGTTACGTTGTTTTTGTGGTTTAGTGATTTTAAATTACAATTTAAATTGCAGCGACCCCACGCTTCTTTTGTTGTATTGCACCGGGCGCTCGGAGTTCTACAGGGAAAGAAGTGAGTACAAATTTGATTTATAGTATCACATTGTCCAGTAGTTTGATTATTATATTCTTTATAATCTCGAATTATTTTATGTTGGTATATTCTAGTTTTTTTTTATATTGTTTCAAACTTCGAAAGGGGTTTTTAGTAGTTTTGTTTTAATTGATTTTCTTCTTATACTTTGGATTTAGATTATAATTTGTAAATAAAAAACGGCCATGTCAGATTAAACTCATCATCTTTCATTTCTCAATGTGACCTCCCCTTTCCCATCCTTTTCCCTTTGTGTTAGTTATTATATGTAAGGTTGCTCAGCACGAGCAGAGGGTGTCCCGGAAGACCCACGACATGACTGAGCGCTAGCTGGCCTCAGTATGCCACCCCTCTGCTAATTCTTAATGTCTGCAACTGCGGTGACTTCCGTGGTTGCTACATATGGCGCCCAAAATAATAGGTTTTTTCCTGCCTGATTTTGATTGTTTTTTTATTCTGGTTTAAACTTTTCAATTTTAGATTTGTTGGGCTTGAGTACCTGGAGTGCCTGACTTGAATAGTGGTGTGTGCATTTCAGGGAAATATTTTTTTTTGTTTGTTAGAAATTTTTGATGATTTGTTTGAATGATGATAATTTTTTGGGTATTAGTTTGAAAAGTTTTAGTTTAGATTTTGGAAAGATAATTTATAGATCGTTGATCACGGGATTCGCCGCAGTTGCAGTGGCGCCTACCGTGCTGATTTGTGTTTAATAGTCTCCACCGGCTATGATAGTGGTCATGTTGTAGCAGTGTGGATGTTGGTTGGGATCAACCGAATTTCAAGCCGTTGGCTACATCTCCCTGCACGGGATAGTTCGATTTAGATCCAACACTTTGAATTAACCAATGCTTTTGGCCCTTCCATCATCTATCTGGTGGTAGCTTTGAGATATGTGCGGCTCTTGTCCGAGCCATTATGAAGTCCGTAGTATTTCATAATGGTCTCGTAGTCAGCCCTTTGAGGTGACAATTTGAGCGGAGTCCGCCTACGAATTTCATTATTATACTAGGCACTGATGTGGTTTGTCTACTTCGTGTTTTGTCTAAATTTTAATCACTAATCCGTTCAATTACCTTTTCTTTTCCCTTTCCATTAATGGGGAGAATCATTTTGAGAAATGATAGCAAAATCAGTTTTATAATTCAATTTACACTCGCCTATACTGAGTCCACTTATTTTTTCTCATACATTTTCTTTTATCTCATCATCTCATTGAAAATTTTTGGATTTTTATTATTGATTGTTAAATAATTACAGTTAGGTTACTTGTTCGATTTTAAAGTCATTGGATTTAGGTAGTTTAGTTGTAGATTATTAGGGCTTAATTAGGGTTTATGATTTAGATTAGTTTTAGATAAGTGGGTTTATGGTTTTTGTTAGTTTAGATTAATTTCTTTTAATTTTAATGGTTAAGTTTGGTTTAGTTAGTTTTGGGTTTGAGTAATTTTAGGTTGAGTTTGATTATTGAGTTTAGTTTAGGTTTTGGTTAGGGTTAATTTTCAAGTAGTGTACATGATAGAGAATTTTAATTTTTATTTTAGCTAGTAAGTTTAAAAATTTTTAAATTTTATATATTTATTTACTGTCTATCTGCTATTTAACTTATTTTTATAGACTCGTTTGTTTGCCCGTCTGTGATTTATTTAATATTTATTTTATACAAATTGTCGGTGTAGTCCGTCTGCTTTTTATTGATTTCTCTGATTTCGTCGATGTGTCTGTCAATTGTTAATTGTTAAGTAATTTATTGATTTTACAGTTTGTTTATCCAGTATTTATAATGTTAATGTTCAAATACGGCATCGCATAACGCTTCTTACTTTCCACCAATGCATAAGTGGAGGGTGAATTTTGATGGTTCTTCTGCTGGTCTAGATGTTGAGCAGTTCCTTTTCCGAGCCACTGCCTTGGCAAGGAACTACAATATTCACTTGTATGAACTAGCATCTAGTCTACATATTCTTCTGAAAGGACCAGCAGAAGAATGGTACTGGTTGTTCCGACAGCTCAACCCCAATTTTACGTGGCCTGATTTGGAAGCTGCGTTGAAGGAGCGTTATGGATCTTATTGGACTGACGTAGATGTGCGACGTGCAATCGATGCGCGTTTTCAGAAGCCAGATGAATTTTTCCGTGAGTTTCATGCCTCCATAATGGAAATGGCTTTGCGTCTTAAAAATCGGTTATCTGATTTTGAAATGCAGGCCATTCTATTGCGGAACATGGACGAACGAATGAGGGATCATTTGGCAGGCATGGAATTCGCATCGACAACAGAGTTAGTTCGTCACTGCACTAGAGTTGAATCTGTGTGGTAGAACTTGAAAAGAGTTTTCCAGCGTATCCAGAATATCCACCCATCTAGCGGAGTTAAGGCATTCCTGACGTCGAGTGCCACCAACAGGACGATCCGTCGTTTGGTGCGACTATATGCCTCTACCTTTTGGACCGCGCTCACCACCTCTGCAATCGCATCAACGGTAGAACGTCCTGCTCTAAAGCCGTAATGCCGAGGAGATAGGTCCCCAGCAGCACGAATCGCGTCAGTGAGTCTTCCCTTGATGAGTTTCTCTAGCACTTTCCCAGCCATGTCTAGCATGCATAACGGGCGGTATGCAGACGGCGATTCGGGATTTCCCTTCCCCTTGCTGATCAGCACGAGCCTCGCCACCTTCCATCGTACCGGGAAAACCCCGTCCCGTAGGCCAGCGTTGAATGTGCTGGGCAGCAAGCCAGGACAATGGTGATAGACGAGCCGCAACACCTCAGCTGGAACACCATCTGGACCTGGAGCCTTGCTCGCTTTCAATGAGAGGACTGCCTCCTCCAGCTCCAGCTGTGTGAAGAGTGGGCACTCGACTGCTGTTTCACCATGGACAGCGTCAACACGGATGGGATGGGCGGGGAAGAGTCCATGCACTATCGCGTCCATCTTTTCCGCGTCATGTATACAAGGCTTCCGTAGGGCACCAAGTTTCCCCATGACCAGCTTGTAGCCAAGGCCCCACGGATCCTTGTTCACATTATCCACTAGGTCTTGCCAGCAGCGAGCCTTGCTAATATTGATCAATATGCAAAGGCATTTCCTTGCTGACTTATATACTGCTACCTGCTTGCATGCCTCGTCACCGTTCCGCGCCGGTTGAGCCTCACGTCGAAGCTTGTGACACTCCCTTCGCTTTTCAGCGATTTCAGTTGACCACCAGTACACTGGGGGCTTGCCGTGCCGGGGTCTTTGACGGGGCATAGAAGCGCAGCAAGCAGTCGTAATGATGCTAATAGTAGGGCTCACCACGTCTTCAGCTGCCAGTTCTTCCGTCCCCTCCGAAGCTCCCTGCAGCGGCTCACCTGCTGTGAGAGCCTTGACGAGCCTCTCACCGTCCATCCTTCCGATGTTCCATCCAGTTGTAGAAGGCCGAGAGCACGGACGTCGGGAGACAGCATCACTTATCTCAAGCAGAATGCACTGATGATCACTGGCCGAGTAGTCCTCTAATACTTTCCAGTTGTGTATCCTCCGTACTAAGGACTCCGAGGCAAATGTCACGTCCGGTATGGTTCCCTCACAGCCAATACCGCGGAAAGTCGGCGTATTTCCGGAGTTTAGTACGACGAGGGCCGTCCTGGCCGCCATTTCCAGGATTCGTTTCCCCGCGGATCCGTCTGAGGCATGCCCCATTCGATTGCTTTAGCATTGAAGTCGCCCCCAACGAGCACTTTGCCCTCTGCTGTTGATATGTTGGAGAATGCCTGGTGTGTTCCTCAAGAGAGATCTGCTGCAGGATATCATGCGCGCTTCCAGAGTCAGTCTCCAAGTGGGATCCCTTCGTCCTTCCATAACACAATGAATAACCAGATACCAGACCAGTGCCCACCCACAAGTTTCTTCACTTCGCCTCATAGGCCCGATTTACCACCATTTTCTAGCAATGTGATTACTCCAGGCAGATTACCGGGCTACATCGAATGTAATGGAAAGGCATGCGATGATCGTGAATCACCCGCTGGTTTTAGAGCATGACCTTTTCGGGATCGCTTCCGGAGATCCTGGAGATATTTCTTTGCCAGGCGTCTCTTGAAGCGCGCCTGCGTGGAGTCAATTGTTGCAACTCCTGGCGACAAAAGACCCTACGCAGAGATTTCCGTCAAGGGTCGCAAATTGAGGGGCTTGCTTGATAGCGGAGCCAGTGTTAGTATCCTCGGAGCCGGAGCCTTGGACCTGCTGTCAGACTTGGGTTTTTTGTTTTTTTTTTTTTTTTTTGTGGTAGGGAGGTGAAGGCATTTATGCCCGCCGAGTCTGGCAGTGTGGGACTCCCATGGAGGATACCTTTGGACTACCCACTAAACACCTCCCCTGTTAATCTGAGAACCTAGCCTGGAACCGTTTGACACATTACTTCGGACCAGGTCTCGTTTTGTTACGCCGTGGGGCGCCTTCAAGCTGGGGAGTCCCTTTCCTAGCGGGAGGGGAGAGGGGAAGAGGAATTGCCAGAAGAGCGATCCCCCAGCCCCAGTGCCTCCGGCTGCTGTGAGTCCCTTTTATATTTTAGGACTGCCCGAGCATAATGTGCCACCTGGTTCCATTTGTCAACCGATTCGAGCATCACCGCAACTATATTATCCGGGGTGAGCTCTCCCGTCTCGCTGTAGAGTTCTCTTCGCAGCCTGGCCGATTTGGTACACGCAAAAAATGTGTGACAGGCATTGTCCTCCTCTCCTGGGCAAAACCGACAATCGGGAGACCGTGACTTACCGATCTTGTGCAGGTAAGACTGAAAACACCCGTGCCTGCTCAAAAGCTGGGTCAGATAGAAGTCAGTCTCACCATGCCTTCGATTTAGCCACGGTCTCACATCTGGGATGAGGCGCGCAGTCCACCTTCCCTTCGTGCAATTCCTCCAAGACTGCTGCCAATCGTTGAGTGAGCGTTGTCTCTCCTCTTGGGTTTGCATATGCATACCATGCATGCTCATGTTCAGACTGCATCAGGGCACAAGGATCCAGTTCTAGGATACGTCACCACATTGGTGCGATTTAACAACACCACCAAATTGATGAGATTCCTGGTTGTTCCTTCCTTGACACACGCAGTGTATCTTGGAATTGACTTCTGGGATCTCTTCAAAATAGCGCCAATCCAGGTCAACGCTATCGAAGCAGCCTCGGAGCCTTAAAGCTCTGAATTCCATCTGCTGTCCCCAAAGGATTAGCAACGACTGGACTTCGTCAAACAACAGTTTCCATCGTATCATGAGAAAGGCTTGGGTAGGACAAGTCTTGTGTCTCATCACACTGGTTCTGCTTGATCCATTAAGCAGCGGCATTATGCTGTCTCGCCAGTTATACAGATACTGTTGTATGACGAACTCGATCGTATGTTGTCTTTGGGGGTAATAGAGGAAAGTCAGAGTTTATGGAGTTCTCCTGTGACCCTTGTCAACGAGGTGACCGTTAAGGACGCCTATCCGTTGTCTTTTGGCACGGTTGCAGAGTACCAGGTTCATTACGTGCTTGGACCTGAAGGATGCCTTTTGGCAAATACCATTGGATGAGGCAAGTAAGGAGAAAACGGCCTTTACTGTCCCTGGCAGGCCCTTGTACCACTTCAATGTCATGCCGTTCGGTCTATGTAATGCTCCCCAAACGATGTGTTGGTTGATGCATAAGGTAACCTGCTTGTTACAAGTTCAACATTTGATGAGCACTTGAAGCTCCTGAGTACTGTTGCGAAACTGCTCAGGGACGCCAACTTGACCATCAATGTTGAAAAGAGCAAGTTCGTCAAGAAGGAGACCAAATATCTTGGGTTTGTAGTGAGTGGTGGTACCCTGCGCACCTATCCGGAGAAGGTTTCAGGTATAGTCTCCTATCCTGAACCCCGAACGGCCAAAGACGTCAGACGATTCATGGGCATGGCAGGATGGTACACTTCGCCTCGGTTACGGCCCCTCCAATGGATTTGCTAAAGGGTAAACGTGCCTTCAAGTGGTCTGCTTCCGCCAATAGTGCCTTCAATCAAGTGAAGCACTTGTTGATTTCTGCTCCAGTGCTGGCCAACCCCGACTTTACTAAGCACTTCTATATCCAGTGTGACGCAAGTACAGTGGGTCTTGGAGTGTTTTATTCCAGAAGAACGATGTCCACCTTCATCGTCCTTCTGGAACAAAACACACCCAATCGCATATATCTCGATGAAGCTCAACGCTGCGCAACGTAACTATAGCATTACTGAATTGGAATGCTTAGCTGCGGTGCAGAGTGTAAAGAGATTCAGGGCATATATCGAAAGGTTGCCCTTCACCATCATAGCCGACCATGCCAGTCTTGGATCGCTGGGGTCTGAAATTACAAGGGTTCAATTTCCAAATTGAACACCGGAAAGGTGCTCTTAACGTTGTACCGGATGCGTTATCGAGATCTTGCTCGCAGGACGAGCGGGTGGCCTCGCTTATTGCTTGCCTCCCGGAGCGCAAACATATTGATGGTTTGATACCTCAGTCTGCGTTTCAGGAGCCCGAGTACGAACATCTCAAGGAGCATATCCTGAAGCAACCTGATAAGTTTCAGAATTTGCATCTTGCTGATGGCCGAGTGTACATCAGTACTGGTTCTCCTGTAACGCTGACTTCAGATATTCCCCGAACAAAATTATGGGTTCCTGAGGGTCACCAACAGGCTCTTATAGTACGAGCTCATGATGATCCCCGGAGCTCTCATTGTGGAATTTGTAAGGCAACGGAAGTCTTACAAAGATATTACTATTGGCCTCGTTTGCGTCAAGATCTTATTCAGCACATCCAGAGCTGTTCAACATGCAAACAGGTCAAGCCTTCGAATCCCACTTTGAGACCTCCTATGGGCGCTTCACGAGGCTCAACGAGACCTATGCAGCGCTTGTTTGTGGACTTAATGGGTCCATACCCCCGTTCAAAATCCGGAAATACTCAACTGTTTATGGTCCTGGACCATTACAGCAAGTTCATATGGCTCAAGCCCATGGCTGAAGCCACTGCGGAATCCGTCGTGCGATACTTGGAGCGCGAAATCTTTTTGACCTTCAGAGTTCCCGAATGGCTTCACTTGGACAATGGTGTGCAGTTCGTCTCCACGGTTTTCGCTAAGCTTATGAGTGACAATGGAGTGCAGCATTGCTTCACCCCATATCATTCACCGCAAGCGAATGCCTCGGAGAGGTCAAATCAGTCGACATTGAGCGCCATCAGAGCCTACATAGGGTCCGATCATGGCAGGTAGGATGAGAATCTTCCGGAATCGTGTTTTGCCTTCCGCAAGGTGATTCAGGATTCCACAGGATTTTCGCCCTACTTCCTCATGTTCGGGTAGGACCCAATCCAGCATGGCACTGAGTACGCCCTCCTTCGAAGCTTGAACGCTTTTGAGGATGGAGAAGTACAGCTAGGTGTGAACAGTGATCGTCTGCGAGCCGTACAAGACCGTGTCCAAGCTAAGCTGAAAGAAGCCTATCAGAAGGGAACTCAAAGTTACAACCTTCGGGCTCGCCCCCGTGAGCTACTCCAGGGTCAGAAAGTTTTCGTGCGCAATTTCGCCGTGAGCAATGCAGTCGATTGTTTTGCAGCTAAACTTGCTCCACGATTTGTTTCTGCAGTGGTTTGCCGCAGTACTGGGCAAGTTACTTATGAACTTGAGGGTGAGTCCGGTAAGCTGCATGGGACCTTTCACGCTAAGAACATCCGATCCGATTCATAATTACCCCTGCCGACCTTCTTTGTTTGCCCGGCTGAATGAGACACTCAGGGTCTGGGTCGTCCTCACGATTGTTGCGAGTTCCGGCGTACCAACTTCCTCCCATTTGCAACTTCAAATCGCCGCCGTAACATCTCCAATTCCCTTTGGGCATTTATACATTTTTCCCTGTTCTTTATTTAATTTTATTAAAATTTTTTCAATTTCCCTTTAACTTTTTCTTCCCCATCATCACAATCCTACCCTTTTCCCTTATTTCCAACTAAAATAATATAATATATACTAATAATTTCAATTTTCCCACTAACAACATTCCCTTCATTTATTCCCACTAACAAAACTTCATTCAATACCTCTTCCGTAACAAAATCTAATTCCTTCCTTCATACTAACTAATTCTATTCACTAGTTCCCACTAACAAATTTTATTTTTTATACTAACAAAAATTAATTCACGTTTCCCTACCAACAAAATTCAATCTCATACCCAAATGCATCGTTGAAGTTGCTTATGAGATGAATGGGAGATCGACAGTACATGTCATCATTGGCTGCGTCGCGAGTTCTCGACCGGGGGTCTGCTGGAACCCTAGGTTCAAGTTCCCCCGGGCGCAGGGAAGCACTCTTTTTGGGGTATCGGCAAAATCAATAGTTTCCGTAATTCAATCAAGCGATTCTTGGATGATGTAAATTGCCATATATGCAAATCAATGGATACTATTGTCTTTGTCGATACGGGAAAAAAGATGTGTGGGTAGCGGAATCGAAGTGTAATGAACTTTGATTACGTTACCCAAAGGCGACAGCGGTAATTGAAAATGAAAAAGAGATTACGGAATCGCATTGGATGGAAGTGGAAATGCGGGATTAAGTTGTTGGGATAGGGGAGTTGGTATTTGGCTGGTGAAGAGAAGGGAGTTTTCTGCGCGCGGTAAAAGTGATTTTGGGGGGTTTAAAATTGGAAAAAAGGGTGTTTTGGGTTGAGAATGTGATTGGGAGTTGAGTTAGATTTTTGTTTTTTGAAGTTTTAGTGACGAAGGAGGAGAGTGGAAGGATTGAAAAAGTGAGGTGAATATTGGATTTTAGGAAGAGAAGGGATTTGATTTTGAGCGGTGTGAGGGAAAAAAAATTATGAATTTGAAGTGCGGGAAGACGAAAATTGTATGAGGAAAAAAAATATTTTATTAATTTGAAGTGCGGGGAGACGAAAATTGTTCGAAAAAAAAGGATTTTGCTAATTTGGATTGGAGACGAAAATTGTTGTCAGAAGTTTTAGGTTGGAATTCAGTGAAAAAAAAAATAAACAAAAAAATCAGAAGTGAAAGGAATGAATTTAGGAAAACATTACTAACTAGAAATTAAAAGTGAAAGGAAACTTTGCCGATAGTAGACAGAGTGGAGGAATCAATTATTGCGGATAAAAGTTGCCGTTACGTTGTTTTTGTGGTTTAGTGATTTTAAATTACAATTTAAATTGCAGCGACCCCACGCTTCTTTTGTTGTATTGCACCGGGCGCTCGGAGTTCTACAGGGAAAGAAGTGAGTACAAATTTGATTTATAGTATCACATTGTCCAGTAGTTTGATTATTATATTCTTTATAATCTCGAATTATTTTATGTTGGTATATTCTAGTTTTTTTTTATATTGTTTCAAACTTCGAAAGGGGTTTTTAGTAGTTTTGTTTTAATTGATTTTCTTCTTATACTTTGGATTTAGATTATAATTTGTAAATAAAAAACGGCCATGTCAGATTAAACTCATCATCTTTCATTTCTCAATGTGACCTCCCCTTTCCCATCCTTTTCCCTTTGTGTTAGTTATTATATGTAAGGTTGCTCAGCACGAGCAGAGGGTGTCCCGGAAGACCCACGACATGACTGAGCGCTAGCTGGCCTCAGTATGCCACCCCTCTGCTAATTCTTAATGTCTGCAACTGCGGTGACTTCCGTGGTTGCTACATATGGCGCCCAAAATAATAGGTTTTTTCCTGCCTGATTTTGATTGTTTTTTTATTCTGGTTTAAACTTTTCAATTTTAGATTTGTTGGGCTTGAGTACCTGGAGTGCCTGACTTGAATAGTGGTGTGTGCATTTCAGGGAAATATTTTTTTTTGTTTGTTAGAAATTTTTGATGATTTGTTTGAATGATGATAATTTTTTGGGTATTAGTTTGAAAAGTTTTAGTTTAGATTTTGGAAAGATAATTTATAGATCGTTGATCACGGGATTCGCCGCAGTTGCAGTGGCGCCTACCGTGCTGATTTGTGTTTAATAGTCTCCACCGGCTATGATAGTGGTCATGTTGTAGCAGTGTGGATGTTGGTTGGGATCAACCGAATTTCAAGCCGTTGGCTACATCTCCCTGCACGGGATAGTTCGATTTAGATCCAACACTTTGAATTAACCAATGCTTTTGGCCCTTCCATCATCTATCTGGTGGTAGCTTTGAGATATGTGCGGCTCTTGTCCGAGCCATTATGAAGTCCGTAGTATTTCATAATGGTCTCGTAGTCAGCCCTTTGAGGTGACAATTTGAGCGGAGTCCGCCTACGAATTTCATTATTATACTAGGCACTGATGTGGTTTGTCTACTTCGTGTTTTGTCTAAATTTTAATCACTAATCCGTTCAATTACCTTTTCTTTTCCCTTTCCATTAATGGGGAGAATCATTTTGAGAAATGATAGCAAAATCAGTTTTATAATTCAATTTACACTCGCCTATACTGAGTCCACTTATTTTTTCTCATACATTTTCTTTTATCTCATCATCTCATTGAAAATTTTTGGATTTTTATTATTGATTGTTAAATAATTACAGTTAGGTTACTTGTTCGATTTTAAAGTCATTGGATTTAGGTAGTTTAGTTGTAGATTATTAGGGCTTAATTAGGGTTTATGATTTAGATTAGTTTTAGATAAGTGGGTTTATGGTTTTTGTTAGTTTAGATTAATTTCTTTTAATTTTAATGGTTAAGTTTGGTTTAGTTAGTTTTGGGTTTGAGTAATTTTAGGTTGAGTTTGATTATTGAGTTTAGTTTAGGTTTTGGTTAGGGTTAATTTTCAAGTAGTGTACATGATAGAGAATTTTAATTTTTATTTTAGCTAGTAAGTTTAAAAATTTTTAAATTTTATATATTTATTTACTGTCTATCTGCTATTTAACTTATTTTTATAGACTCGTTTGTTTGCCCGTCTGTGATTTATTTAATATTTATTTTATACAAATTGTCGGTGTAGTCCGTCTGCTTTTTATTGATTTCTCTGATTTCGTCGATGTGTCTGTCAATTGTTAATTGTTAAGTAATTTATTGATTTTACAGTTTGTTTATCCAGTATTTATAATGTTAATGTTCAAATACGGCATCGCATAACGCTTCTTACTTTCCACCAATGCATAAGTGGAGGGTGAATTTTGATGGTTCTTCTGCTGGTCTAGATGTTGAGCAGTTCCTTTTCCGAGCCACTGCCTTGGCAAGGAACTACAATATTCACTTGTATGAACTAGCATCTAGTCTACATATTCTTCTGAAAGGACCAGCAGAAGAATGGTACTGGTTGTTCCGACAGCTCAACCCCAATTTTACGTGGCCTGATTTGGAAGCTGCGTTGAAGGAGCGTTATGGATCTTATTGGACTGACGTAGATGTGCGACGTGCAATCGATGCGCGTTTTCAGAAGCCAGATGAATTTTTCCGTGAGTTTCATGCCTCCATAATGGAAATGGCTTTGCGTCTTAAAAATCGGTTATCTGATTTTGAAATGCAGGCCATTCTATTGCGGAACATGGACGAACGAATGAGGGATCATTTGGCAGGCATGGAATTCGCATCGACAACAGAGTTAGTTCGTCACTGCACTAGAGTTGAATCTGTGTGGTAGAACTTGAAAAGAGTTTTCCAGCGTATCCAGAATATCCACCCATCTAGCGGAGTTAAGGCATTCCTGACGTCGAGTGCCACCAACAGGACGATCCGTCGTTTGGTGCGACTATATGCCTCTACCTTTTGGACCGCGCTCACCACCTCTGCAATCGCATCAACGGTAGAACGTCCTGCTCTAAAGCCGTAATGCCGAGGAGATAGGTCCCCAGCAGCACGAATCGCGTCAGTGAGTCTTCCCTTGATGAGTTTCTCTAGCACTTTCCCAGCCATGTCTAGCATGCATAACGGGCGGTATGCAGACGGCGATTCGGGATTTCCCTTCCCCTTGCTGATCAGCACGAGCCTCGCCACCTTCCATCGTACCGGGAAAACCCCGTCCCGTAGGCCAGCGTTGAATGTGCTGGGCAGCAAGCCAGGACAATGGTGATAGACGAGCCGCAACACCTCAGCTGGAACACCATCTGGACCTGGAGCCTTGCTCGCTTTCAATGAGAGGACTGCCTCCTCCAGCTCCAGCTGTGTGAAGAGTGGGCACTCGACTGCTGTTTCACCATGGACAGCGTCAACACGGATGGGATGGGCGGGGAAGAGTCCATGCACTATCGCGTCCATCTTTTCCGCGTCATGTATACAAGGCTTCCGTAGGGCACCAAGTTTCCCCATGACCAGCTTGTAGCCAAGGCCCCACGGATCCTTGTTCACATTATCCACTAGGTCTTGCCAGCAGCGAGCCTTGCTAATATTGATCAATATGCAAAGGCATTTCCTTGCTGACTTATATACTGCTACCTGCTTGCATGCCTCGTCACCGTTCCGCGCCGGTTGAGCCTCACGTCGAAGCTTGTGACACTCCCTTCGCTTTTCAGCGATTTCAGTTGACCACCAGTACACTGGGGGCTTGCCGTGCCGGGGTCTTTGACGGGGCATAGAAGCGCAGCAAGCAGTCGTAATGATGCTAATAGTAGGGCTCACCACGTCTTCAGCTGCCAGTTCTTCCGTCCCCTCCGAAGCTCCCTGCAGCGGCTCACCTGCTGTGAGAGCCTTGACGAGCCTCTCACCGTCCATCCTTCCGATGTTCCATCCAGTTGTAGAAGGCCGAGAGCACGGACGTCGGGAGACAGCATCACTTATCTCAAGCAGAATGCACTGATGATCACTGGCCGAGTAGTCCTCTAATACTTTCCAGTTGTGTATCCTCCGTACTAAGGACTCCGAGGCAAATGTCACGTCCGGTATGGTTCCCTCACAGCCAATACCGCGGAAAGTCGGCGTATTTCCGGAGTTTAGTACGACGAGGGCCGTCCTGGCCGCCATTTCCAGGATTCGTTTCCCCGCGGATCCGTCTGAGGCATGCCCCATTCGATTGCTTTAGCATTGAAGTCGCCCCCAACGAGCACTTTGCCCTCTGCTGTTGATATGTTGGAGAATGCCTGGTGTGTTCCTCAAGAGAGATCTGCTGCAGGATATCATGCGCGCTTCCAGAGTCAGTCTCCAAGTGGGATCCCTTCGTCCTTCCATAACACAATGAATAACCAGATACCAGACCAGTGCCCACCCACAAGTTTCTTCACTTCGCCTCATAGGCCCGATTTACCACCATTTTCTAGCAATGTGATTACTCCAGGCAGATTACCGGGCTACATCGAATGTAATGGAAAGGCATGCGATGATCGTGAATCACCCGCTGGTTTTAGAGCATGACCTTTTCGGGATCGCTTCCGGAGATCCTGGAGATATTTCTTTGCCAGGCGTCTCTTGAAGCGCGCCTGCGTGGAGTCAATTGTTGCAACTCCTGGCGACAAAAGACCCTACGCAGAGATTTCCGTCAAGGGTCGCAAATTGAGGGGCTTGCTTGATAGCGGAGCCAGTGTTAGTATCCTCGGAGCCGGAGCCTTGGACCTGCTGTCAGACTTGGGTTTTTTGTTTTTTTTTTTTTTTTTTGTGGTAGGGAGGTGAAGGCATTTATGCCCGCCGAGTCTGGCAGTGTGGGACTCCCATGGAGGATACCTTTGGACTACCCACTAAACACCTCCCCTGTTAATCTGAGAACCTAGCCTGGAACCGTTTGACACATTACTTCGGACCAGGTCTCGTTTTGTTACGCCGTGGGGCGCCTTCAAGCTGGGGAGTCCCTTTCCTAGCGGGAGGGGAGAGGGGAAGAGGAATTGCCAGAAGAGCGATCCCCCAGCCCCAGTGCCTCCGGCTGCTGTGAGTCCCTTTTATATTTTAGGACTGCCCGAGCATAATGTGCCACCTGGTTCCATTTGTCAACCGATTCGAGCATCACCGCAACTATATTATCCGGGGTGAGCTCTCCCGTCTCGCTGTAGAGTTCTCTTCGCAGCCTGGCCGATTTGGTACACGCAAAAAATGTGTGACAGGCATTGTCCTCCTCTCCTGGGCAAAACCGACAATCGGGAGACCGTGACTTACCGATCTTGTGCAGGTAAGACTGAAAACACCCGTGCCTGCTCAAAAGCTGGGTCAGATAGAAGTCAGTCTCACCATGCCTTCGATTTAGCCACGGTCTCACATCTGGGATGAGGCGCGCAGTCCACCTTCCCTTCGTGCAATTCCTCCAAGACTGCTGCCAATCGTTGAGTGAGCGTTGTCTCTCCTCTTGGGTTTGCATATGCATACCATGCATGCTCATGTTCAGACTGCATCAGGGCACAAGGATCCAGTTCTAGGATACGTCACCACATTGGTGCGATTTAACAACACCACCAAATTGATGAGATTCCTGGTTGTTCCTTCCTTGGCACACGCAGTGTATCTTGGAATTGACTTCTGGGATCTCTTCAAAATAGCGCCAATCCAGGTCAACGCTATCGAAGCAGCCTCGGAGCCTTAAAGCTCTGAATTCCATCTGCTGTCCCCAAAGGATTAGCAACGACTGGACTTCGTCAAACAACAGTTTCCATCGTATCATGAGAAAGGCTTGGGTAGGACAAGTCTTGTGTCTCATCACACTGGTTCTGCTTGATCCATTAAGCAGCGGCATTATGCTGTCTCGCCAGTTATACAGATACTGTTGTATGACGAACTCGATCGTATGTTGTCTTTGGGGGTAATAGAGGAAAGTCAGAGTTTATGGAGTTCTCCTGTGACCCTTGTCAACGAGGTGACCGTTAAGGACGCCTATCCGTTGTCTTTTGGCACGGTTGCAGAGTACCAGGTTCATTACGTGCTTGGACCTGAAGGATGCCTTTTGGCAAATACCATTGGATGAGGCAAGTAAGGAGAAAACGGCCTTTACTGTCCCTGGCAGGCCCTTGTACCACTTCAATGTCATGCCGTTCGGTCTATGTAATGCTCCCCAAACGATGTGTTGGTTGATGCATAAGGTAACCTGCTTGTTACAAGTTCAACATTTGATGAGCACTTGAAGCTCCTGAGTACTGTTGCGAAACTGCTCAGGGACGCCAACTTGACCATCAATGTTGAAAAGAGCAAGTTCGTCAAGAAGGAGACCAAATATCTTGGGTTTGTAGTGAGTGGTGGTACCCTGCGCACCTATCCGGAGAAGGTTTCAGGTATAGTCTCCTATCCTGAACCCCGAACGGCCAAAGACGTCAGACGATTCATGGGCATGGCAGGATGGTACACTTCGCCTCGGTTACGGCCCCTCCAATGGATTTGCTAAAGGGTAAACGTGCCTTCAAGTGGTCTGCTTCCGCCAATAGTGCCTTCAATCAAGTGAAGCACTTGTTGATTTCTGCTCCAGTGCTGGCCAACCCCGACTTTACTAAGCACTTCTATATCCAGTGTGACGCAAGTACAGTGGGTCTTGGAGTGTTTTATTCCAGAAGAACGATGTCCACCTTCATCGTCCTTCTGGAACAAAACACACCCAATCGCATATATCTCGATGAAGCTCAACGCTGCGCAACGTAACTATAGCATTACTGAATTGGAATGCTTAGCTGCGGTGCAGAGTGTAAAGAGATTCAGGGCATATATCGAAAGGTTGCCCTTCACCATCATAGCCGACCATGCCAGTCTTGGATCGCTGGGGTCTGAAATTACAAGGGTTCAATTTCCAAATTGAACACCGGAAAGGTGCTCTTAACGTTGTACCGGATGCGTTATCGAGATCTTGCTCGCAGGACGAGCGGGTGGCCTCGCTTATTGCTTGCCTCCCGGAGCGCAAACATATTGATGGTTTGATACCTCAGTCTGCGTTTCAGGAGCCCGAGTACGAACATCTCAAGGAGCATATCCTGAAGCAACCTGATAAGTTTCAGAATTTGCATCTTGCTGATGGCCGAGTGTACATCAGTACTGGTTCTCCTGTAACGCTGACTTCAGATATTCCCCGAACAAAATTATGGGTTCCTGAGGGTCACCAACAGGCTCTTATAGTACGAGCTCATGATGATCCCCGGAGCTCTCATTGTGGAATTTGTAAGGCAACGGAAGTCTTACAAAGATATTACTATTGGCCTCGTTTGCGTCAAGATCTTATTCAGCACATCCAGAGCTGTTCAACATGCAAACAGGTCAAGCCTTCGAATCCCACTTTGAGACCTCCTATGGGCGCTTCACGAGGCTCAACGAGATCTATGCAGCGCTTGTTTGTGGACTTAATGGGTCCATACCCCCGTTCAAAATCCGGAAATACTCAACTGTTTATGGTCCTGGACCATTACAGCAAGTTCATATGGCTCAAGCTCATGGCTGAAGCCACTGCGGAATCCGTCGTGCGATACTTGGAGCGCGAAATCTTTTTGACCTTCAGAGTTCCCGAATGGCTTCACTTGGACAATGGTGTGCAGTTCGTCTCCACGGTTTTCGCTAAGCTTATGAGTGACAATGGAGTGGAGCATTGCTTCACCCCATATCATTCACCGCAAGCGAATGCCTCGGAGAGGTCAAATCAGTCGACATTGAGCGCCATCAGAGCCTACATAGGGTCCGATCATGGCAGGTAGGATGAGAATCTTCCGGAATCGTGTTTTGCCTTCCGCAAGGTGATTCAGGATTCCACAGGATTTTCGCCCTACTTCCTCATGTTCGGGTAGGACCCAATCCAGCATGGCACTGAGTACGCCCTCCTTCGAAGCTTGAACGCTTTTGAGGATGGAGAAGTACAGCTAGGTGTGAACAGTGATCGTCTGCGAGCCGTACAAGACCGTGTCCAAGCTAAGCTGAAAGAAGCCTATCAGAAGGGAACTCAAAGTTACAACCTTCGGGCTCGCCCCCGTGAGCTACTCCAGGGTCAGAAAGTTTTCGTGCGCAATTTCGCCGTGAGCAATGCAGTCGATTGTTTTGCAGCTAAACTTGCTCCACGATTTGTTTCTGCAGTGGTTTGCCGCCGTACTGGGCAAGTTACTTATGAACTTGAGGGTGAGTCCGGTAAGCTGCATGGGACCTTTCACGCTAAGAACATCCGATCCGATTCATAATTACCCCTGCCGACCTTCTTTGTTTGCCCGGCTGAATGAGACACTCAGGGTCTGGGTCGTCCTCACGATTGTTGCGAGTTCCGGCGTACCAACTTCCTCCCATTTGCAACTTCAAATCGCCGCCGTAACATCTCCAATTCCCTTTGGGCATTTATACATTTTTCCCTGTTCTTTATTTAATTTTATTAAAATTTTTTCAATTTGCCTATAACTTTTTCTTCCCCATCATCACAATCCTACCCTTTTCCCTTATTTCCAACTAAAATAATATAATATATACTAATAATTTCAATTTTCCCACTAACAACATTCCCTTCATTTATTCCCACTAACAAAACTTCATTCAATACCTCTTCCGTAACAAAATCTAATTCCTTCCTTCATACTAACTAATTCTATTCACTAGTTCCCACTAACAAATTTTATTTTTTATACTAACAAAAATTAATTCACGTTTCCCTACCAACAAAATTCAATCTCATACCCAAATGCATCGTTGAAGTTGCTTATGAGATGAATGGGAGATCGACAGTACATGTCATCATTGGCTGCGTCGCGAGTTCTCGACCGGGGGTCTGCTTTAACCCTAGGTTCAAGTTCCCCCGGGCGCAGGGAAGCACTCTTTTTGGGGTATCGGCAAAATCAATAGTTTCCGTAATTCAATCAAGCGATTCTTGGATGATGTAAATTGCCATATATGCAAATCAATGGATACTATTGTCTTTGTCGATACGGGAAAAAAGATGTGTGGGTAGCGGAATCGAAGTGTAATGAACTTTGATTACGTTACCCAAAGGCGACAGCGGTAATTGAAAATGAAAAAGAGATTACGGAATCGCATTGGATGGAAGTGGAAATGCGGGATTAAGTTGTTGGGATAGGGGGGTTGGTATTTGGCTGGTGAAGAGAAGGGAGTTTTCTGCGCGCGGTAAAAGTGATTTTGGGGGGTTTAAAATTGGAAAAAAGGGTGTTTTGGGTTGAGAATGTGATTGGGAGTTGAGTTAGATTTTTGTTTTTTGAAGTTTTAGTGACGAAGGAGGAGAGTGGAAGGATTGAAAAAGTGAGGTGAATATTGGATTTTAGGAAGAGAAGGGATTTGATTTTGAGCGGTGTGAGGGAAAAAAAATTATGAATTTGAAGTGCGGGAAGACGAAAATTGTATGAGGAAAAAAAATATTTTATTAATTTGAAGTGCGGGGAGACGAAAATTGTTCGAAAAAAAAGGATTTTGCTAATTTGGATTGGAGACGAAAATTGTTGTCAGAAGTTTTAGGTTGGAATTCAGTGAAAAAAAAAATAAACAAAAAAATCAGAAGTGAAAGGAATGAATTTAGGAAAACATTACTAACTAGAAATTAAAAGTGAAAGGAAACTTTGCCGATAGTAGACAGAGTGGAGGAATCAATTATTGCGGATAAAAGTTGCCGTTACGTTGTTTTTGTGGTTTAGTGATTTTAAATTACAATTTAAATTGCAGCGACCCCACGCTTCTTTTGTTGTATTGCACCGGGCGCTCGGAGTTCTACAGGGAAAGAAGTGAGTACAAATTTGATTTATAGTATCACATTGTCCAGTAGTTTGATTATTATATTCTTTATAATCTCGAATTATTTTATGTTGGTATATTCTAGTTTTTTTTTATATTGTTTCAAACTTCGAAAGGGGTTTTTAGTAGTTTTGTTTTAATTGATTTTCTTCTTATACTTTGGATTTAGATTATAATTTGTAAATAAAAAACGGCCATGTCAGATTAAACTCATCATCTTTCATTTCTCAATGTGACCTCCCCTTTCCCATCCTTTTCCCTTTGTGTTAGTTATTATATGTAAGGTTGCTCAGCACGAGCAGAGGGTGTCCCGGAAGACCCACGACATGACTGAGCGCTAGCTGGCCTCAGTATGCCACCCCTCTGCTAATTCTTAATGTCTGCAACTGCGGTGACTTCCGTGGTTGCTACATATGGCGCCCAAAATAATAGGTTTTTTCCTGCCTGATTTTGATTGTTTTTTTATTCTGGTTTAAACTTTTCAATTTTAGATTTGTTGGGCTTGAGTACCTGGAGTGCCTGACTTGAATAGTGGTGTGTGCATTTCAGGGAAATATTTTTTTTTGTTTGTTAGAAATTTTTGATGATTTGTTTGAATGATGATAATTTTTTGGGTATTAGTTTGAAAAGTTTTAGTTTAGATTTTGGAAAGATAATTTATAGATCGTTGATCACGGGATTCGCCGCAGTTGCAGTGGCGCCTACCGTGCTGATTTGTGTTTAATAGTCTCCACCGGCTATGATAGTGGTCATGTTGTAGCAGTGTGGATGTTGGTTGGGATCAACCGAATTTCAAGCCGTTGGCTACATCTCCCTGCACGGGATAGTTCGATTTAGATCCAACACTTTGAATTAACCAATGCTTTTGGCCCTTCCATCATCTATCTGGTGGTAGCTTTGAGATATGTGCGGCTCTTGTCCGAGCCATTATGAAGTCCGTAGTATTTCATAATGGTCTCGTAGTCAGCCCTTTGAGGTGACAATTTGAGCGGAGTCCGCCTACGAATTTCATTATTATACTAGGCACTGATGTGGTTTGTCTACTTCGTGTTTTGTCTAAATTTTAATCACTAATCCGTTCAATTACCTTTTCTTTTCCCTTTCCATTAATGGGGAGAATCATTTTGAGAAATGATAGCAAAATCAGTTTTATAATTCAATTTACACTCGCCTATACTGAGTCCACTTATTTTTTCTCATACATTTTCTTTTATCTCATCATCTCATTGAAAATTTTTGGATTTTTATTATTGATTGTTAAATAATTACAGTTAGGTTACTTGTTCGATTTTAAAGTCATTGGATTTAGGTAGTTTAGTTGTAGATTATTAGGGCTTAATTAGGGTTTATGATTTAGATTAGTTTTAGATAAGTGGGTTTATGGTTTTTGTTAGTTTAGATTAATTTCTTTTAATTTTAATGGTTGAGTTTGGTTTAGTTAGTTTTGGGTTTGAGTAATTTTAGGTTGAGTTTGATTATTGAGTTTAGTTTAGGTTTTGGTTAGGGTTAATTTTCAAGTAGTGTACATTATAGAGAATTTTAATTTTTATTTTAGCTAGTAAGTTTAAAAATTTTTAAATTTTATATATTTATTTACTGTCTATCTGCTATTTAACTTATTTTTATAGACTCGTTTGTTTGCCCGTCTGTGATTTATTTAATATTTATTTTATACAAATTGTCGGTGTAGTCCGTCTGCTTTTTATTGATTTCTCTGATTTCGTCGATGTGTCTGTCAATTGTTAATTGTTAAGTAATTTATTGATTTTACAGTTTGTTTATCCAGTATTTATAATGTTAATGTTCAAATACGGCATCGCATAACGCTTCTTACTTTCCACCAATGCATAAGTGGAGGGTGAATTTTGATGGTTCTTCTGCTGGTCTAGATGTTGAGCAGTTCCTTTTCCGAGCCACTGCCTTGGCAAGGAACTACAATATTCACTTGTATGAACTAGCATCTAGTCTACATATTCTTCTGAAAGGACCAGCAGAAGAATGGTACTGGTTGTTCCGACAGCTCAACCCCAATTTTACGTGGCCTGATTTGGAAGCTGCGTTGAAGGAGCGTTATGGATCTTATTGGACTGACGTAGATGTGCGTCGTGCAATCGATGCGCGTTTCCAGAAGCCAGATGAATCTTTCCGTGAGTTTCATGCCTCCATAATGGAAATGGCTTTGCGTCTTAAAAATCGGTTATCTGATTTTGAAATGCAGGCCATTCTATTGCGGAGCATGGACGAACGAATGAGGGATCATTTGGCAGGCATGGAATTCGCATCGACAACAGAGTTAGTTCGTCACTGCACTAGAGTTGAATCTGTGTGGTAGAACTTGAAAAGAGTTTTCCAGCGTATCCAGAATATCCACCCATCTAGCGGAGTTAAGGCATTCCTGACGTCGAGTGCCACCAACAGGACGATCCGTCGTTTGGTGCGACTATATGCCTCTACCTTTTGGACCGCGCTCACCACCTCTGCAATCGCATCAACGGTAGAACGTCCTGCTCTAAAGCCGTACTGCCGAGGAGATAGGTCCCCAGCAGCACGAATCGCGTCAGTGAGTCTTCCCTTGATGAGTTTCTCTAGCACTTTCCCAGCCATGTCTAGCATGCATAACGGGCGGTATGCAGACGGCGATTCGGGATTTCCCTTCCCCTTGCTGATCAGCACGAGCCTCGCCACCTTCCATCGTACCGGGAAAACCCCGTCCCGTAGGCCAGCGTTGAATGTGCTGGGCAGCAAGCCAGGACAATGGTGATAGACGAGCCGCAACACCTCAGCTGGAACACCATCTGGACCTGGAGCCTTCCTCGCTTTCAATGAGAGGACTGCCTCCTCCAGCTCCAGCTGTGTGAAGAGTGGGCACTCGACTGCTGTTTCACCATGGACAGCGTCAACACGGATGGGATGGGCGGGGAAGAGTCCATGCACTATCGCGTCCATCTTTTCCGCGTCATGTATACAAGGCTTCCGTAGGGCACCAAGTTTCCCCATGACCAGCTTGTAGCCAAGGCCCCACGGATCCTTGTTCACATTATCCACTAGGTCTTGCCAGCAGCGAGCCTTGCTAATATTGATCAATATGCAAAGGCATTTCCTTGCTGACTTATATACTGCTACCTGCTTGCATGCCTCGTCACCGTTCCGCGCCGGTTGAGCCTCACGTCGAAGCTTGTGACACTCCCTTCGCTTTTCAGCGATTTCAGTTGACCACCAGTACACTGGGGGCTTGCCGTGCCGGGGTCTTTGACGGGGCATAGAAGCGCAGCAAGCAGTCGTAATGATGCTCATAGTAGGGCTCACCACGTCTTCAGCTGCCAGTTCTTCCGTCCCCTCCGAAGCTCCCTGCAGCGGCTCACCTGCTGTGAGAGCCTTGACGAGCCTTTCACCGTCCATCCTTCCGATGTTCCATCCAGTTGTAGAAGGCCGAGAGCACGGACGTCGGGAGACAGCATCACTTATCTCAAGCAGAATGCACTGATGATCACTGGCCGAGTAGTCCTCTAATACTTTCCAGTTGTGTATCCTCCGTACTAAGGACTCCGAGGCAAATGTCACGTCCGGTATGGTTCCCTCACAGCCAATACCGCGGAAAGTCGGCGTATTTCCGGAGTTTAGTACGACGAGGGCCGTCCTGGCCGCCATTTCCAGGATTCGTTTCCCCGCGGATCCGTCTGAGGCATGCCCCATTCGATTGCTTTAGCATTGAAGTCGCCCCCAACGAGCACTTTGCCCTCTGCTGTTGATATGTTGGAGAATGCCTGGTGTGTTCCTCAAGAGAGATCTGCTGCAGGATATCATGCGCGCTTCCAGAGTCAGTCTCCAAGTGGGATCCCTTCGTCCTTCCATAACACAATGAATAACCAGATACCAGACCAGTGCCCACCCACAAGTTTCTTCACTTCGCCTCATAGGCCCGATTTACCACCATTTTCTAGCAATGTGATTACTCCAGGCAGATTACCGGGCTACATCGAATGTAATGGAAAGGCATGCGATGATCGTGAATCACCCGCTGGTTTTAGAGCATGACCTTTTCGGGATCGCTTCCGGAGATCCTGGAGATATTTCTTTGCCAGGCGTCTCTTGAAGCGCGCCTGCGTGGAGTCAATTGTTGCAACTCCTGGCGACAAAAGACCCTACGCAGAGATTTCCGTCAAGGGTCGCAAATTGAGGGGCTTGCTTGATAGCGGAGCCAGTGTTAGTATCCTCGGAGCCGGAGCCTTGGACCTGCTGTCAGACTTGGGTTTGCATATGCATACCATGCATGCTCATGTTCAGACTGCATCAGGGCACAAGGATCCAGCTCTGGGATACGTCACCACATTGGTGCGATTTAACAACACCACCAAATTGATGAGATTCCTGGTTGTTCCTTCCTTGACACACGCAGTGTATCTTGGAATTGACTTCTGGGATCTCTTCAAAATAGCGCCAATCCAGGTCAACGCTATCGAAGCAGCCTCGGAGCCTTAAAGCTCTGAATTCCATCTGCTGTCCCCAAAGGATTAGCAACGACTGGACTTCGTCAAACAACAGTTTCCATCGTATCATGAGAAAGGCTTGGGTAGGACAAGTCTTGTGTCTCATCACACTGGTTCTGCTCGATCCATTAAGCAGCGGCATTATGCTGTCTCGCCAGTTATAAAGATACTGTTGTATGACGAACTCGATCGTATGTTGTCTTTGGGGGTAATAGAGGAAAGTCAGAGTTTATGGAGTTCTCCTGTGACCCTTGTCAACGAGGTGACCGTTAAGGACGCCTATCCGTTGTCTTTTGGCACGGTTGCAGAGTACCAGGTTCATTACATGCTTGGACCTGAAGGATGCCTTTTGGCAAATACCATTGGATGAGGCAAGTAAGGAGAAAACGGCCTTTACTGTCCCTGGCAGGCCCTTGTACCACTTCAATGTCATGCCGTTCGGTCTATGTAATGCTCCCCAAACGATGTGTTGGTTGATGCATAAGGTAACCTGCTTGTTACAAGTTCAACATTTGATGAGCACTTGAAGCTCCTGAGTTCTGTTGCGAAACTGCTCAGGGACGCCAACTTGACCATCAATGTTGAAAAGAGCAAGTTCGTCAAGAAGGAGACCAAATATCTTGGGTTTGTAGTGAGTGATGGTACTCTGCGCACCTATCCGGAGAAAGTTTCAGGTATAGTCTCCTATCCTGAACCCCGAATGGCCAAAGATGTCAGACGATTCATGGGCATGGCAGGATGGTACACTTCGCCTCGGTTACGGCCCCCCATATGGATTTGCTAAAGGGTAAACGTGCCTTCAAGTGGTCTGCTTCCGCCAATAGTGCCTTCAATCAAGTGAAGCACTTGTTGATTTCTGCTCCAGTGCTGGTCAACCCCGACTTTACTAAGCACTTCTATATCCAGTGTGACGCAAGAACAGTGGGTATTGGAGTGTTTTGTTCCAGAAGAACGATGTCCACCTTCATCGTCCTTCTGGAACAAAACACACCCAATCACATATATCTCGATGAAGCTCAACGCTGCGCAACGTAACTATAGCATTACTGAATTGGAATGCTTAGCTGCGGTGCAGAGTGTAAAGAGATTCAGGGCATATATCGAAAGGTTGCCCTTCACCATCATAGCCGACCATGCCAGTCTTGGATCGCTGGGGTCTGAAATTACAAGGGTTCAATTTCCAAATTGAACACCGGAAAGGTGCTCTTAACGTTGTACTGGATGCGTTATCGAGATCTTGCTCGCAGGACGAGCGGGTGGCCTCGCTCATTGCTTGCCTCCCGGAGCGCAAACATATTGATGGTTTGATACCTCAGTCTGCGTTTCAGGAGCCCGAGTACGAACATCTCAAGGAGCATATCCTGAAGCAACCTGATAAGTTTCAGAATTTGCATCTTGCTGATGGCCGAGTGTACATCAGTACTGGTTCTCCTGTAACGCTGACTTCAGATATTCCCCGAACAAAATTATGGGTTCCTGAGGGTCACCAACAGGCTCTTATAGTACGAGCTCATGATGATCCCCGGAGCTCTCATTGTGGAATTCGTAAGGCAACGGAAGTCTTACAAAGATATTACTATTGGCCTCGTTTGCGTCAAGATCTTATTCAGCGCATCCAGAGCTGTTCAACATGCAAACAGGTCAAGCCTTCGAATCCCACTTTGAGACCTCCTATGGGCGCTTCACGAGACTCAACGAGACCTATGCAGCGCCTGTTTGTGGACTTAATGGGTCCATACCCTCGTTCAAAATCCGGAAATACTCAACTGTTTATGGTCCTGGACCATTACAGCAAGTTCATATGGCTCAAGCCCATGGCTAAAGCCACTGCGGAATCCGTCGTGCGATACTTGGAGCGCGAAATCTTTTTGACCTTCGGAGTTCCCGAATGGCTTCACTTGGACAATGGTGTGCAGTTCGTCTCCACGGTTTTCGCTAAGCTTATGAGTGACAATGGAGTGCAGCATTGCTTCACCCCATATCATTCACCGCAAGCGAATGCCTCGGAGAGGTCAAACCAGTCGACATTGAGCGCCATCAGAGCCTACATAGGGTCCGATCATAGCAGGTGGGATGAGAATCTTCCGGAATCGTGTTTTGCCTTCCGCAAGGTGATTCAGGATTCCACAGGATTTTCGCCCTACTTCCTCATGTTCGGGTAGCACCCAATCCAGCATGGCACTGAGTACGCCCTCCTTTGAAGCTTGAACGCTTTTGAGGATGGAGAAGTTCAGCTAGGTGTGAACAGTGATTGTCTGCGAGCCGTACAAGACCGTGTCCAAGCTAAGCTGAAAGAAGCCTATCAGAAGGGAACTCAAAGTTACAACCTTCGGGCTCGCCCCCGTGAGCTACTCCAGGGTCAGAAAGTTTTCGTGCGCAATTTCACCGTGAGCAATGCAGTCGATTGTTTTGCAGCTAAACTTGCTCCACGATTTGTTTCTGCAGTGGTTTGCCGCCGTACTGGGCAAGTTACTTATGAACTTGAGGATGAGTCCGGTAAGCTGCATGGGACCTTTCACGCTAAGAACATCCGATCCGATTCATAATTACCCCTGCCGACCTTCTTTGTTTGCCCGGCTGAATGAGACACTCAGGGCCTGGGTCGTCCTCACGATTGTTGCGAGTTCCGGCGTACCAACTTCCTCCCATTTGCAACTTCAAATCGCCGCCGTAACATCTCCAATTCCCTTTGGGCATTTATACATTTTTCCCTGTTCTTTATTTAATTTTATTAAAATTTTTTCAATTTGCCTATAACTTTTTCTTCCCCATCATCACAATCCTACCCTTTTCCCTTATTTCCAACTAAAATAATATAATATATACTAATAATTTCAATTTTCCCACTAACAACATTCCCTTCATTTATTCCCACTAACAAAACTTCATTCAATACCTCTTCCGTAACAAAATCTAATTCCTTCCTTCATACTAACTAATTCTATTCACTAGTTCCCACTAACAAATTTTATTTTTTATACTAACAAAAATTAATTCACGTTTCCCTACCAACAAAATTCAATCTCATACCCAAATGCATCGTTGAAGTTGCTTATGAGATGAATGGGAGATCGACAGTACATGTCATCATTGGCTGCGTCGCGAGTTCTCGACCGGGAGTCTGCTGGAACCCTAGGTTCAAGTTCCCCCGGGCGCAGGGAAGCACTCTTTTTGGGGTATCGGCAAAATCAATAGTTTCCGCAATTCAATCAAGCGATTCTTGGATGATGTAAATTGCCATATATGCAAATCAATGGATACTATTGTCTTTGTCGATACGGGAAAAAAGATGTGTGGGTAGCGGAATCGAAGTGTAATGAACTTTGATTACGTTACCCAAAGGCGACAGCGGTAATTGAAAATGAAAAAGAGATTACGGAATCGCATTGGATGGAAGTGGAAATGCGGGATTAAGTTGTTGGGATAGGGGAGTTGGTATTTGGCTGGTGAAGAGAAGGGAGTTTTCTGCGCGCGGTAAAAGTGATTTTGGGGGGTTTTAAAATTGGAAAAAAGGGTGTTTTGGGTTGAGAATGTGATTGGGAGTTGAGTTAGATTTTTGTTTTTTGAAGTTTTAGTGACGAAGGAGGAGAGTGGAAGGATTGAAAAAGTGAGGTGAATATTGGATTTTAGGAAGAGAAGGGATTTGATTTTGAGCGGTGTGAGGGAAAAAAAATTATGAATTTGAAGTGCGGGAAGACGAAAATTGTATGAGGGAAAAAATAATTTTATTAATTTGAAGTGCGGGGAGACGAAAATTGTGCGAAAAAAAAGGATTTTGCTAATTTGGATTGGAGACGAAAATTGTTGTCAGAAGTTTTAGGTTGGAATTCAGTGAAAAAAAAATAAACAAAAAAATCAGAAGTGAAAGGAATGAATTTAGGAAAACATTACTAACTAGAAATTAAAAGTGAAAGGAAACTTTGCCGATAGTAGACGGAGTGGAGGAATCAATTATTGCGGATAAAAGTGGCCGTTACGTTGTTTTTGTGGTTTAGTGATTTTAAATTACAATTTAATTTGCAGCGACCCCATGCTTCTTTTGTTGTATTGCACCGGGCGCTCGGAGTTCTACAGGGAAAGAAGTGAGTACAAATTTGATTTGTAGTATCACATTGTCCAGTAGTTTGATTATTATATTCTTTATAATCTCGAATTATTTTATGTTGGTATATTCTAGTTTTTTTTTATATTGTTTCAAACTTCGAAAGGGGTTTTTAGTAGTTTTGTTTTAATTGATTTTCTTCTTATACTTTGGATTTAGATTATAATTTGTAAATAAAAAACGGCCATGTCAGATTAAACTCATCATCTTTCATTTCTCAATGTGACCTCCCCTTTCCCATCCTTTTCCCTTTGTGTTAGTTATTATATGTAAGGTTGCTCAGCACGAGCAGAGGGTGTCCCGGAAGACCCACGACATGACTGAGCGCTAGCTGGCCTCAGTATGCCACCCCTCTGCTAATTCTTAATGTCTGCAACTGCGGTGACTTCCGTGGTTGCTACATATGGCGCCCAAAATAATAGGTTTTTTCCTGCCTGATTTTGATTGTTTTTTTATTCTGGTTTAAACTTTTCAATTTTAGATTTGTTGGGCTTGAGTACCTGGAGTGCCTGACTTGAATAGTGGTGTGTGCATTTCAGGGAAATATTTTTTTTTGTTTGTTAGAAATTTTTGATGATTTGTTTGAATGATGATAATTTTTTGGGTATTAGTTTGAAAAGTTTTAGTTTAGATTTTGGAAAGATAATTTATAGATCTTTGATCACGGGATTCGCCGCAGTTGCAGTGGCGCCTACCGTGCTGATTTGTGTTTAATAGTCTCCACCGGCTATGATAGTGGTCATGTTGTAGCAGTGTGGATGTTGGTTGGGATCAACCGAATTTCAAGCCGTTGGCTACATCCCCCTGCACGGGATAGTTCGATTTAGATCCAACACTTTGAATTAACCAATGCTTTTGGCCCTTCCATCATCTATCTGGTGGTAGCTTTGAGATATGTGCGGCTCTTGTCCGAGCCATTATGAAGTCCGTAGTATTTCATAATGGTCTCGTAGTCAGCCCTTTGAGGTGACAATTTGAGCGGAGTCCGCCTACGAATTTCATTATTATACTAGGCACTGATGTGGTTTGTCTACTTCGTGTTTTGTCTAAATTTTAATCACTAATCCGTTCAATTACCTTTTCTTTTCCCTTTCCATTAATGAGGAGAATCATTTTGAGAAATGATAGCAAAATCAGTTTTATAATTCAATTTACACTCGCCTACACTGAGTCCACTTATTTTTTCTCATACATTTTCTTTTATCTCATCATCTCATTGAAAATTTTTGGATTTTTATTATTGATTGTTAAATAATTACAGTTAGGTTACTTGTTCGATTTTAAAGTCATTGGATTTAGTTAGTTTAGTTGTAGATTATTAGGGCTTAATTAGGGTTTATGATTTAGATTAGTTTTAGATAAGTGGGTTTATGGTTTTTGTTAGTTTAGATTAATTTCTTTTAATTTTAATGGTTGAGTTTGGTTTAGTTAGTTTTGGGTTTGAGTAATTTTAGGTTGAGTTTGATTATTGAGTTTAGTTTAGGGTTTTGGTTAGGGTTAATTTTCAAGTAGTGTACATGATAGAGAATTTTAATTTTTATTTTAGCTAGTAAGTTTAAAAATTTTTAAATTTTATATATTTATTTACTGTCTGTCTGCTATTTAACTTATTTTTATAGACTCGTTTGTTTGCCCGTCTGTGATTTATTTAATATTTATTTTATACAAATTGTCGGTGTAGTCCGTCTGTTTTTTATTGATTTCTCTGATTTCGTCGATGTGTCTGTCAATTGTTAATTGTTAAGTAATTTATTGATTTTACAGTTTGTTTATCCAGTATTTATAATGTTAATGTTCAAATATGGCATCGCATAACGCTTCTTACTTTCCACCAATGCATAAGTGGAGGGTGAATTTTGATGGTTCTTCTGCTGGTCTAGATGTTGAGCAGTTCCTTTTCCGAGCCACTGCCTTGGCAAGGAACTACAATATTCACTTGGATGAACTAGCATCTAGTCTACATATTCTTCTGAAAGGACCAGCAGAAGAATGGTACTGGTTGTTCCGACAGCTCAACCCCAATTTTACGTGGCCTGATTTGGAAGCTGCGTTGAAGGAGCGTTATGGATCTTATTGGACTGACGTAGATGTGCGACGTGCAATCGATGCGCGTTTCCAGAAGCCAGATGAATCTTTCCGTGAGTTTCATGCCTCCGTAATGGAAATGGCTTTGCGTCTTAAAAATCGGTTATCTGATTTTGAAATGCAGGCCATTCTATTGCGGAACATGGACGAACGAATGAGGGATCATTTGGCAGGCATGGAATTCGCATCGACAACAGAGTTAGTTCGTCACTGCACTAGAGTTGAATCTGTGTGGTATCCCTCCGGTAGACCTGTGATTGACCATCGCAGTAGGCACCTGCCCAATATTGGCGCTGTTGATGTTTTTTTTTTGTGGTAGGGAGGTGAATGCTATTTATGCACAGAGTGTGGGACTCCCATGCGCGACTGGACTACCCACTAAAACCCTCCCTTGTCAACCTGAGAACCCAGCCTGGAACCGTTTGACACATTACTTCGGGCCAGGTCTCGTTTTGTTACGCCGTGGAGCGCCTTCGAGCTGGGGAGTCCCTTTCCTAGCGGGAGGGGAGAGGGGAAGAGGAATTGCCAGAAGAGCGATCCCCCAGCCCTAGCGCCCCCGGCTGCTGTGAGTCCCTTTTATATTTTAGGACTGCCCGAGCATAATGTGCCACCTGGTTCCATTTGTCAACCGATTCGAGCATAACCGCAACTATATTATCCAGGGTGAGCTCCCCCGTTTCCCTGTAAAGTTCCCTTCGCAGCCTGACCCATTTTGTACACGCAAAAAATGTGTGACAGGCATTGTCCTCCTCTACTGGGCAAAACCGACAATCAGGAGACCGTGACTTACCGATCTTGTGCAGGTAAGACTGGAAACACCCGTGCCCACTCAAAAGCTGGGTCAGATAGAAGTCAGTCTCACCATGCCTTCGATTTAGCCACGGTCTCACATCCGGGATGAGGCGCGCAGTCCACCTTCCCTTCGTGAAATTCACCCAAGAATGCTGCCAATCGTTGAGCGAGCGCTGTCTCTCCGCGGACAACTATCTCCCTCGCATCATCGTTACGGCGCAGGTAAATAGTGCGGCGCTCCCTAGCCAGAGGGCGATAGGTATCACGCCTGCAATAACTCTCACGGCCGAGTCGGAGACTGTTGGATACGAAGATGCAATTCTCAGTGCTCCTCTTCTCTGTACCCGTGCAAAACGTTTCCGGTATACTTCCTTGCTGAGAGTGTCGCTCCACACCTCTGCTCCGTACAGTAGCACTGACCCTACAGCACTCATCAAGAGGCGTCTTCTTGATGGACTGGGCCCCCCTACGTTGGCCATAAGTCAACTCAGAGCCGATATTCCCGAAGCAGCTTTCCCAGCCGTTTCCCTGATTTGCTCAGAGAAACTCATCTTCGAGTCGATCAGTAGCCCCAGGTACTTCACCGCTGGCTTCGATTCGATTTGTATGTCTCCAATACTGATCATCCTTACTCTAGGGATTCTCTTTTTTGTCAAGATGACCACTTCGGTTTTCTCCAGGGCTAAACTCAGCCCGTGACCAGCCATCCAGTCCCTCACTCGGCGCATGAGCATACCTAGCCTAAGTTGCGCTTGTTCAACGGTGCGTCCAGCGACCAGGGCCACAACATCATCCGCATATCCGACCAAGCGCGACTCATCTGGCATCTCAAGTCTTAGTAGCCCGTCGTAAGACACGTTCCACAGGTCCGGACCAAGCATAGATCCCTGGGCAACACCCGATGTAATTTCCATCCTTCGTTGGCCCTGTGTCGTGTCGTAGAGCAGGCTTCGGTCCTTTAGGTAGTTCCTCAAAAGCCGCATAAGGTATTGTGGAACTTGAAAAGAGTTTTCCAGCGTATCCAGAATATCCACCCATCTAGCGGAGTTGAAGACATTCCTGACGTTGAGTGTCACCAACAGGACGATCCGTCGCTTGGTGCGACTATATGCCTCTGCCTTTTGGACCGCGCTCACCACCTCTGCAATCGCATCAACGGTAGAACGTCCTGCTCTAAAGCCGTACTGCCGAGGAGATAGGTCCCCAGCAGCACGAATCGCGTCAGTGAGTCTTCCCTTGATGAGTTTCTCTAGCACTTTCCCAGCCATGTCTAGCATGCATAACGGGCGGTATGCAGACGACGATTCGGGATTTCCCTTCCCCTTGTTGATCAGCACGAGCCTCGCCACCTTCCATCGTACCGGGAAAACCCCGTCCCGTAGGCCAGCGTTGAATGTGCTGGGCAGCAAGCCAGGACAATGGTGATAGACGAGCTGCAAAACCTCAGCTGGAACACCATCTGGACCTGGAGCCTTGCTCGCTTTCAATGAGAGGACTGCCTCCTCCAGCTCCAGCTGTGTGAAGAGTGGGCACTCGACTGCTGTTTCACCATGGACAGCGTCAACACGGACGGGATGGGCGGGGAAGAGTCCCCGCACTATCGCGTCCATCTTTTCCGCGTCATGTATACAAGGCTTCCGTAGGGCATCAAGTTTCCCCCTGACCAGCTTGTAGCCAAGGCCCCACGGATCCTTGTTCACATTATCCACTAGGTCTTGCCAGCAGCGAGCCTTGCTAATATTGATCAATATGCAAAGGCATTTCCTTGCTGACTTATATACTGCTACCTGCTTGCATGCCTCGTCACCGTTCCGCGCCGGTTGAGCCTCACGTCGAAGCTTGTGACACTCCCTTCGCTTTTCAGCGATTTCAGTTGACCACCAGTACACTGGGGGCTTGCCGTGCCGGGGTCTTTGACGGGGCATAGAAGCGCAGCAAGCAGTCGTAATGATGCTCATAGTAGGGCTCACCACGTCTTCAGCTGCCAGTTCTTCCGTCCCCTCCGAAGCTCCCTGAAGCGGCTCACCTGCTGTGAGAGCCTTGACGAGCCTCTCACCGTCCATCCTTCCGATGTTCCATCCAGTTGTAGAAGGCCGAGAGCACGGACGTCGGGAGACAGCATCACTTATCTCAAGCAGAATGCACTGATGATCACTGGCCGAGTAGTCCTCTAATACTTTCCAGTTGTGTATCCTCCGTACTAAGGACTCCGAGGCAAATGTCACGTCCGGTATGGTTCCCTCACAGCCAATACCGCGGAAAGTCAGCGTATTTCCGGAGTTTAGTACGACGAGGGCCGTCCTGGCCGCCATTTCCAGGATTCGTTTCCCCGCGGATCCGTCTGAGGCATGCCCCATTCGATTGCTTTAGCATTGAAGTTGCCCCCAACGAGCACTTTGCCCTCTGCTGTTGATATGTTGGAGAATGCCTGGTGTGTTCCTCAAGAGAGATCTGCTGCAGGATATCATGCGCGCTTCCAGAGTCAGTCTCCAAGTGGGATCCCTTCGTCCTTCCATAACACAATGAATAACCAGATACCAGACCAGTGCCCACCCACAAGTTTCTTCACTTCGCCTCATAGGCCCGATTTACCACCATTTTCTAGCAATGTGATTACTCCAGGCAGATTACCGGGCTACATCGAATGTAATGGAAAGGCATGCGATGATCGTGAATCACCCGCTGGTTTTAGAGCATGACCTTTTCGGGATCGCTTCCGGAGATCCTGGAGATATTTCTTTGCCAGGCGTCTCTTGAAGCGCGCCTGCGTGGAGTCAATTGTTGCAACTCCTGGCGACAAAAGACCCTACGCAGAGATTTCCGTCAAGGGTCGCAAATTGAGGGGCTTGCTTGATAGCGGAGCCAGTGTTAGTATCCTCGGAGCCGGAGCCTTGGACCTGCTGTCAGACTTGGGTTTGCATATGCATACCATGCATGCTCATGTTCAGACTGCATCAGGGCACAAGGATCCAGCTCTGGGATACGTCACCACATTGGTGCAATTTAACAACACCACCAAATTGATGAGATTCCTGGTTGTTCCTTCCTTGACACACGCAGTGTATCTTGGAATTGACTTCTGGGATCTCTTCAAAATAGCGCCAATCCAGGTCAACGCTATCAAAGCAGCCTCGGAGCCTTAAAGCTCTGAATTCCATCTGCTGTCCCCAAAGGATTAGCAACGACTGGACTTCGTCAAACAACAGTTTCCATCGTATCATGAGAAAGGCTTGGGTAGGACAAGTCTTGTGTCTCATCACACTGGTTCTGCTCGATCCATTAAGCAGCGGCATTATGCTGTCTCGCCAGTTATAAAGATACTGTTGTATGACGAACTCGATCGTATGTTGTCTTTGGGGGTAATAGAGGAAAGTCAGAGTTTATGGAGTTCTCCTGTGACCCTTGTCAACGAGGTGACCGTTAAGGACGCCTATCCGTTGTCTTTTGGCACGGTTGCAGAGTACCAGGTTCATTACATGCTTGGACCTGAAGGATGCCTTTTGGCAAATACCATTGGATGAGGCAAGTAAGGAGAAAACGGCCTTTACTGTCCCTGGCAGGCCCTTGTACCACTTCAATGTCATGCCGTTTGGTCTATGTAATGCTCCCCAAACGATGTGTTGGTTGATGCATAAGGTAACCTGCTTGTTACAAGTTCAACATTTGATGAGCACTTGAAGCTCCTGAGTTCTGTTGCGAAACTCGCCAACTTGACCATCAATGTTGAAAAGAGCAAGTTCGTCAAGAAGGAGACCAAATATCTTGGGTTTGTAGTGAGTGATGGTACCCTGCGCACCTATCCGGAGAAAGTTTCAGGTATAGTCTCCTATCCTGAACCCCGAATGGCCAAAGATGTCAGACGATTCATGGGCATGGCAGGATGGTACACTTCGCCTCGGTTACGGCCCCTCCAATGGATTTGCTAAAGGGTAAACGTGCCTTCAAGTGGTCTGCTTCCGCCAATAGTGCCTTCAATCAAGTGAAGCACTTGTTGATTTCTGCTCCAGTGCTGGCCAACCCCGACTTTACTAAGCACTTCTATATCCAGTGTGACGCAAGTACAGTAGGTATTGGAGTGTTTTATTCCAGAAGGACGATGTCCACCTTCATCGTCCTTCTGGAACAAAACACACCCAATCGCATATATGTCGATGAAGCTCAACGCTGCGCAACGTAACTATAGCATTACTGAATTGGAATGCTTAGCTGCGGTGCAGAGTGTAAAGAGATTCAGGGCATATATCGAAAGGTTGCCCTTCACCATCATAGCCGACCATGCCAGTCTTGGATCGCTGGGGTCTGAAATTACAAGGGTTCAATTTCCAAATTGAACACCGGAAAGGTGCTCTTAACGTTGTACTGGATGCGTTATCGAGATCTTGATCGCAGGACGAGCGGGTGGCCTCGCTCATTGCTTGCCTCCCGGAGCGCAAACATATTGATGGTTTGATACCTCAGTCTGCGTTTCAGGAGCCCGAGTACGAACATCTCAAGGAGCATATCCTGAAGCAACCTGATAAGTTTCAGAATTTGCATCTTGCTGATGGCCGAGTGTACATCAGTACTGGTTCTCCTGTAACGCTGACTTCAGATATTCCCCGAACAAAATTATGGGTTCCTGAGGGTCACCAACAGGCTCTTATAGTACGAGCTCATGATGATCCCCGGAGCTCTCATTGTGGAATTTGTAAGGCAACGGAAGTCTTACAAAGATATTACTATTGGCCTCGTTTGCGTCAAGATCTTATTCAGCGCATCCAGAGCTGTTCAACATGCAAACAGGTCAAGCCTTCGAATCCCACTTTGAGACCTCCTATGGGCGCTTCACGAGACTCAACGAGACCTATGCAGCGCCTGTTTGTGGACTTAATGGGTCCATACCCCCGTTCAAAATCCGGGAATACTCAATTGTTTATGGTCCTGGACCATTACAGCAAGTTCATATGGCTCAAGCCCATGGCTAAAGCCACTGCGGAATCCGTCGTGCGATACTTGGAGCGCGAAATCTTTTTGACCTTCGGAGTTCCCGAATGGCTTCACTTGGACAATGGTGTGCAGTTCGTCTCCACGGTTTTCGCTAAGCTTATGAGTGACAATGGAGTGGAGCATTGCTTCACCCCATATCATTCACCGCAAGCGAATGCCTCGGAGAGGTCAAACCAGTCGACATTGAGCGCCATCAGAGCCTACATAGGGTCCGATCATAGCAGGTGGGATGAGAATCTTCCGGAATCGTGTTTTGCCTTCCGCAAGGTGATTCAGGATTCCACAGGATTTTCGCCCTACTTCCTCATGTTCGGGTAGCACCCAATCCAGCATGGCACTGAGTACGCCCTCCTTCGAAGCTTGAACGCTTTTGAGGATGGAGAAGTACAGCTAGGTGTGAACAGTGATCGTCTGCGAGCCGTACAAGACCGTGTCCAAGCTAAGCTGAAAGAAGCCTATCAGAAGGGAACTCAAAGTTACAACCTTCGGGCTCGCCCCCGTGAGCTACTCCAGGGTCAGAAAGTTTTCGTGCACAATTTCGCCGTGAGCAATGCAGTCGATTGTTTTGCAGCTAAACTTGCTCCACGATTTGTTTCTGCAGTGGTTTGCCGCAGTACTGGGCAAGTTACTTATGAACTTGAGGCTGAGCCCGGTAAGCTGCATGGGACCTTTCACGCTAAGAACATCCGATCCGATTCATAATTACTCCTGCCGACCTTCTTTGTTTGCCCGGCTGAATGAGACACTCAGGGTCTGGGTCGTCCTCACGATTGTTGTGAGTTCCGGCGTACCAACTTCCTCCCATTTGCAACTTCAAATCGCCGCCGTAACATCTCCAATTCCCTTTGGACATTTATACATTTTTCCCTGTTCTTTATTTAATTTTATTAAAATTTTTTCAATTTCCCTATAACTTTTTCTTCCCCATCATCACAATCCTACCCTTTTCCCTTATTTCCAACTAAAATAATATAATATATACTAATAATTTCAATTTTCCCACTAACAACATTCCCTTCATTTATTCCCACTAACAAAACTTCATTCAATACCTCTTCCCTAACAAAATCTAATTCCTTCCTTCATACTAACTAATTCTATTCACTAGTTCCCACTAACAAATTTTATTTTTTATACTAACAAAAATTAATTCACGTTTCCCTACCAACAAAATTCAATCTCATACCCAAATGCATCGTTGAAGTTGCTTATGAGATGAGTGGGAGATCGACAGTACATGTCATCATTGGCTGCGTCGCGAGTTCTCGACCGGGAGTCTGCTGGAACCCTAGGTTTAAGTTCCCCCGGGCACAGGGAAGCACTCTTTTTGGGGTATCGGCAAAATCAATAGTTTCCGTAATTCAATCAAGCGATTCTTGGATGATGTAAATTGCCATATATGCAAATCAATGGATACTATTGTCTTTGTCGATACGGGAAAAAAGATGTGTGGGTAGCGGAATCGAAGTGTAATGAACTTTGATTACGTTACCCAAAGGCGACAGCGGTAATTGAAAATGAAAAAGAGATTACGGAATCGCATTGGATGGAAGTGGAAATGCGGGATTAAGTTGTTGGGATAGGGGGGTTGGTATTTGGCTGGTGAAGAGAAGGGAGTTTTCTGCGCGCGGTAAAAGTGATTTTGGGGGGTTTTAAAATTGGAAAAAAGGGTGTTTTGGGTTGAGAATGTGATTGGGAGTTGAGTTAGATTTTTGTTTTTTGAAGTTTTAGTGACGAAGGAGGAGAGTGGAAGGATTGAAAAAGTGAGGTGAATATTGGATTTTAGGAAGAGAAGGGATTTGATTTTGAGCGGTGTGAGGGAAAAAAAATTATGAATTTGAAGTGCGGAAAGACGAAAATTGTATGAGGAAAAAAAATATTTTATTAATTTGAAGTGCGGGGAGACGAAAATTGTGCGAAAAAAAAGGATTTTGCTAATTTGGATTGGAGACGAAAATTGTTGTCAGAAGTTTTAGGTTGGAATTCAGTGAAAAAAAAATAAACAAAAAAATCAGAAGTGAAAGGAATGAATTTAGGAAAACATTACTAACTAGAAATTAAAAGTGAAAGGAAACTTTGCCGATAGTAGACGGAGTGGAGGAATCAATTATTGCGGATAAAAGTGGCCGTTACGTTGTCTTTGTGGTTTAGTGATTTTAAATTACAATTTAATTTGCAGCGACCCCACGCTTCTTTTGTTGTATTGCACCGGGCGCTCGGAGTTCTACAGGGAAAGAAGTGAGTACAAATTTGATTTGTAGTATCACATTGTCCAGTAGTTTGATTATTATATTCTTTATAATCTCGAATTATTTTATGTTGGTATATTCTAGTTTTTTTTATATTGTTTCAAACTTCGAAAGGGGTTTTTAGTAGTTTTGTTTTAATTGATTTTCTTCTTATACTTTGGATTTAGATTATAATTTGTAAATAAAAAACGGCCATGTCAGATTAAACTCATCATCTTTCATTTCTCAATGTGACCTCCCCTTTCCCATCCTTTTCCCTTTGTGTTAGTTATTATATGTAAGGTGGCTCAGCACGAGCAGAGGGTGTCCCGGAAGACCCATGACACGACTGAGCGCTAGCTGGCCTCAGTATGCCACCCCTCTGCTAATTCTTAATGTCTGCAACTGCGGTGACTTTCGTGGTTGCTACAGTACTGTACCAAATAATGCTACGTTTTGGCATCCCAGCCAAATCAGTCCGTCTTACCAAAATGACAATGACGTCGACAACCTCCCAAGTCCGCATCAATCACCAACGCACCGATGCCTTTGACACAAATATCGGACTAAAGCAGGAAGATGGGCTGGCCTCATTGCTATTCAATTTGGCTCTGGAGTACGTCATACGGAAGCTACCTGTCGATACGCGAGGTACATTACTATACAAGTCGAGCCAAGTAGTGGCCTATGCGGACGACATCAACATTCTGTCACGGTCATTAACAAGTGCCAAAGAACTCTTCCTGAAACTCGACAGCGAAGCAAAACTAGTAGGGCTACAAATCAACGCAAATAAAACAAAATTCATGACGCAGTCGAGGAAAAATACCTCAAATATACAAAATATCACACTTGGCGAATACAGTACCGAGAATTTTAGCGAATTTGTATATTTAGGCGCCAAAATAACAAAAACGAGCAATGAAAGAGACGAAATACGCCGGAAAATACAGTTTGCAAATAAAATATTTTATTCAATATTGACGACCTTGAAGACCAGCTGCATACACAGGAAAACAAAGCTCCAAGTATACAAATCTGTGATAAGACCTGTGTTATGCTATGTGTGTGAAACATGGACCCTAAACCAAGCATCCGCACATATATTGAACGCCTTTGAGCGACGGGTCCTGAGGCGAATAATAGGAGCGAAGCTAGACGGGGATCGATGGTGAATTCGATACAACCATGGGCTGTATGAAATTTTTGACGAACTGGAGGTCTCGAGGAACCAACTGCTGGATTCGGAATGACGATCGTGCACGTAAACACAAAGTATCAAAATAATGTTATCGATAAACCAGATGATTGTGCGCGAAAGAAAGACGGCCACCAAGAAAAACTTGGTTTGAGTTCGAGGTAAGGTTGAGCAGTCATGGTGGCTGTTGTGGCTTTGAACATAGCTTCTTCAACTTAAGTCAAAGAGCCGTTTTTTCTTTTTTTTCTTTTTGTGGTAGGGAGGTGAAGGCATTTATGGCCGCCGAGTCTGGCAGTGTGGGACTCCCATGGAGGATACCTTTGGACTACCCACTAAACACCTCCCCTGTCAATCTGAGGACCTAGCCTGGAACCGTTTGACACATTACTTCGGGCCAGGTCTCGTTTTGTTACGCCGTGGGGCGCCTTCAAGCTGGGGAGTCCCTTTCCTAGCGGGAGGGGAGAGGGGAAGAGGAATTGCCAGAAGAGCGATCCCCCAGCCCCAGTGCCTCCGGCTGCTGTGAGTCCCTATTATATTTTAGGACTGCCCGAGCATAATGTGCCACCTGGTTCCATTTGTCAACCGATTCGAGCATCACCGCAACTATATTATCCGGGGTGAGCTCTCCCGTCTCGCTGTAGAGTTCCCTTCGCAGCCTGGCCGATTTGGTACACGCAAAAAATGTGTGACAGGCATTGTCCTCCTCTCCTGGGCAAAACCGACAATCGGGAGACCGTGACTTGCCGATCTTGTGCAGGTAAGACTGAAAACACCCGTGCCCGCTCAAAAGCTGGGTCAGATAGAAGTCAGTCTCACCATGCCTTCGATTTAGCCACGGTCTCCCATCCGGGATGAGGCGCGCAGTCCACCTTCCCTTCGTGCAATTCCTCCAAGACTGCTGCCAATCGTTGAGCGAGCGTTGTCTCTCCTCGCGGACAACGATCTCCCTCGCATCCTCGTTTCGGCGCAGGTAAATAGCGCGGCGCTCTCTAGCAAGGAGGGCGACAGGTATCACGCCTGCAATCACTCTCACCGCCGAGTCGGAGACTGTTGGATACGAAGATGCAATTCTCAGTGCTCCTCTTCTCTGTACCTGTGCCAATCGTTTTCGGTATACCTCCTTGCTGAGAGCGTCGCCCTATACCTCTGCTCCGTACATTAGCACTGACCCTACAGCACTCATCAAGAGGCGTCTTCTTGATGGGCTGGGTCCCCCTACGTTGGCCATAAGTCGACTCAGGGCCGATATTCCCGAAGCAGCCTTCTCAGCCGTTGCCCTGATTTGCTCAGAGAAACTCATCTTTGAGTCGATCAGTAGCCCCAGGTACTTCACCGCTGGCTTCGATTCGATCTGTATACCTCCAATACTGATCATCCTTACTCTAGGGATTCTCTTTTTTGTCAAGATGACCACTTCGGTTTTCTCCAGTGCTAAACTGAGCCCGCGAGCAGTCATCCAGTCCCTCACTCGGCGCATTAGCATACCTAGCCTAAGTTGCGCTTGTTCAACGGTGCGTCCGGCGACCAGAGCCGCAACATCACCCGCATAGCCGACCAAGCCCGACTCATCTGGCATCTCAAGTCTCAGTAGCCCGTCGTAGGACACGTTCCACAGGTCCGGACCAAGGATAGATCCCTAGGCAACACCCGATGTAATTTCCATCCTTCGTTGGCCCTGTGTCGTGTCGTAGAGCAGGCTTCGGTCCTTTAGGTAGTTCCTCAAAAGCCGCATGAGATATTCTGGAACTTGAAAAGAGTTTTCAAGCGTGTCCAGAATATCCACCCATCTAGCGGAGTTGAAGGCATTCCTGACGTCGAGTGTCACCAACAGGACGATCCGTCGCTTGGTGCGACTATATGCCTCTGCCTTTTGGACCGCGTTCACCACCTCTGCAATCGCATCAATGGTAGAACGTCCTGCTCTAAAGCCGTACTGCCGAGGAGGTAGGTCCCCAGCAGCACGAATCGCGTCAGTGAGTCTTCCCTTGATGAGTTTCTCTAGCACTTTCCCAGCCATGTCTAGCATGCATAACGGGTGGTATGCAGACGGCGATTTGGGATTTCCCTTCCCCTTGCTGGCCAGCACGAGCCTCGCCACCTTCCATCGTACCGGAAAAACCCCGTCCCGTAGGCAAGCGTTGAATGTGCTGAGCAGCAAGTCAGGACAATGGTGATAGACGAGCTGCAAAACCTCAGCTGGAACACCATCTGGACCTGGAGCCTTCCTTGCTTTCAGGGAGAGGACTGCCTCCTCCAGTTCCAGCTGTGTGAAGAGTGGGCACTCGACTGCTGTTTCACCATGGACAGCGTCAACACGGACAGGATGGGCGGGGAAGAGTCCCCGCACTATCGCGTCCATCTTTTCCGCGTTATGTATACAAGGCTTCCGTAGGGCACCAAGTTTCCCCATGACCAGCTTGTAGCCAAGGCCCCACGGATCCCTATTTACATCGTCCACGAGGTCTTGCCAGCATCGGGCCTTGCTCTTGTTAATAAGCCTGCGAAGATATTTCCTGCCGGACCTGTATGCTGCTAGCCTAGTGTCTGCCTCCTCCCGTGTTCGCGCCCGCTGGGCCTCTCGCCGAAGTTTGTGACACTCGCTTCTTTGTTCGGCGATCTCGTTTGACCACCAGTATACTGGAGGCTTACCATGTCGGGGTCTCCGACGGGGCATGGAAGACTCGCAAGCAGCTATGATGGCACTCATAGTTGAGTTCACCAAGTCCTTGGCTGTAGGCCCTCCACTCCCTGGCGGAGCTCCCAGCAATGGTGCGCCTGCCGTAAGCGCGTCAGCAAACCTCTCAACGTCCATCCTCCCAGTCCTCCATCCGAGGATTGAAGTTTGGGCATATGCACGCAGAGTGGCACCGTCGTGAATCTCAACAGCTATATACTGGTGATCACTAGCCGAGTAGTCCTCTAGTACTCGCCAGTTGTGTACTCTGGGTACCAGGGACTCCGAAGCGAGTGTCACATCGGGTATGGTTCCTACGCAACCCCAGCGGCGGAAAGTAGGGGTGTTACCAGTATTTAGGACAAAAAGCGCTGTTCTGGCCACCATGTCCAAGATTTGCTTTCCCCTTGGGTCGGATTGTGGCATACCCCATTCAATGGCTCTAGCGTTGAAGTCTCCCCCGACCAGCATGTGGCCCTCTGTGTTCGAGACAGCGTCCTCCAGGGCATCGAGTTTGGTTCGAAAAGATCGCATTGCCTCGTTAGGCGTCAGATAAACACTGAAATATGTTATCCCTGAACACCGCACCCACACAAAACCATCCCCGCGTCCATGGCCCCGCACCTGAAGGCGGGCGCTGTCTCGAACCCAGATGGCCGAGGTACCAGATTTGTCAGGGTACCACGCTTGCGAGTCCTTGTTATGATGTTGCTTGCTCAGCAACAGGAGGTCAGCTTTCTTATCCCTCGCAAACTGCTGCTCAAGTAGGTCCTGGGCGTTTGTGCTTCGGTGCAAATTGACCTGCAGGATACGGATCATTTGAGTATCGATTTGGCTTTAGTCAGGGCCTCCTTTAAAACCCAGCATCTCCCTGTCCCCGGCTCATGTTTGAGGTTGCCGGGTGCTAGCTTAGCATCCTTGCAAAGAATGCATTTTGCCTCGTTCGTGCACTCCTTCCTTTTGTGCCCCGTTTCACCACATTTGTAGCACAGAGATCTCCTGTCGGGTCCCCTACAGCCATACGCGGTGTGTCCGTATTCGAAGCATCTGAAGCAGCGGATAGGGATCGCTCTTCTCCGTATCCTGCAGATCACCCAACCTATCTTAATTTTGCCCTTCACCAGGATTTGCTGGGCGTCTTTATCAGCTAGTTCGACAATAGCCATGCGTTGGCCCCTTGTGTTTTCACGTGTCAATCTTGCCTTGACTTCACTTAAGCTGGGGAACTCCCTCCTAATGGCATCCTCTACTTCAGCTTTTCCCGTGACGCAGTCGAGGTCCCTGATTGCCAGGGTGGCCATTGGTTCGAGCGAGGCAACCGTTGCCGCATCTCCAAGAACCTTTTGAACCGCGTCACGGAATGCATCTTTGTTTGTGGCCTCTGGCCCGAATTCCACCAGCAAGCCACCGGTCCGGGTTGGTCGAACTGCTTTGATGGCAGTTTTGGTGTCGTCTGGCTTGACCGCTCCTTTAATTTCACGGAGGACATCTGCGTAGGTTCAGCCCTTAGTTGGTTTAATAAGCAGTGCCTCTCGCAAGGGTTTGCGCCGCGGTTTGCTTTTTGTTTTCTGCGGTATATCGGGGGGTTCTTTGTTCTTTTCGTGGTTGAGCTCTTTGTCTGTTTTTTCTAGGAGTAGCTTTTTGGCCGCTTTTTTCGCTGCCTTGTTTCGCACCACATGAAACTCCTCGCCTGGAGTGTCAACTTCGTTTATGGTCTCGTCCTTCCTCCTTTTCTCACGGTCGCCTTCAATTGGGCTACCGGCCATTCTTTTGCTGCTGCTAGGACCCACTGATGCCTCGAGGGAGAGTGTGTCTTTTTGGTACTTTTCGGTTGCAAGCCACCTCCGCCTGTAGTGCGTTATGCGGCCAAAAAGCTCCTCCAGCTCAAGAATGCCATTCTTGACACTCTTGCCTATGTTTTTCTGCACTTCGCAGGCACCCCTCAGTTGTTTGACGATATTCCCCGCTTTCCGAGTAAGCCGCTCCTCTTCGGCGCAGTCAAGGGCGATTGTGTTATTTGGCGCCACCTCTTGGGAGAGGCCCCCGTTTCCTAGCCCTTTTGCTTCTATCGCTTGGGTCGCGTTTGAAGTGGCGTCGGCCAACGGCAAAACTTCTCCCTCCCCCAGTCTTACACTGGCCTCTGTTGGTGTCGCAGCTTGATCCGGATTGTGCACGTCTTGCACTGGGCGCTCCGGGGTGCGCATAGTCCTTCTACTGCGCCCAAAGGCCGCAATGATGCCAGGTTGCACAACGCACTCTGCCTTCTTTCGTTCGTTAGTCCGTCTGTGGTCTGTCTCCGATGATTTAACCTGTGATGTTGACTTTGACAGTGTTTCTGGGGTTTGCTGCCTCCCCCCGCAATCGGTGACTTGTTTTATCGGTGATCTTGCCAACAGCGGTTTTTGCTTGAAAGGGTTCTCCGTGCTAGCGTCCTGTTTGCTCGTGGTTTCATTTGTTGGATGTTTTTGATCTGTTGATTTTATTTGCTCCATTTTATTGGGTCCCCCCTCGGAGCCGCTATCTCCGTTCGTGTGTGTAGTCGCCTTTTTGGTCCCATGGTTATCTTTGCAGAGCAGGGAGGCCATGCGAGGGTTGGCACAAGCCCTTATGGGGACAAGTGCTCAGAGCCAGACCAGTGCTAATCGGGAGTCCGTCTCAACCGAACCTACACCACCAACCCAATGGTGCGAACTTCGAACGTACTCCGAGGCCTGCCAAGGTTTTACCGGGACGAGACGGTATGATAGTTGAATTGGAGCCGTTCACACACGAGTTTCACCTCGGCGCTACTGTGCAAAGCAACTAGGTCCAAACCATCACATCCGCCAGCCCAAAGCGTCAATTCCAGTTCGTTGTCAAAGAGCCGTTGCGACAAGTTTATAAAAGAGCCAACGACGGTCGAAGCGGTCCCTTTCGTGGATTATGTCAACAACGAGAAGGACGAACGTGCTGCAAATTGGAGAACCACAAGTGGAATCATAGCCGCCACGACCAGTAACTAACAGGCGCGAGTGCTAGGGGGAGCAACGGGCGCAAGCGCGCTCATTGGGCAGAAGCGGAAGAAGTGGAGGAATCGGAAGGCGTTAGGATTTTGATCATCAACGGGGCCCGCAACGTAGGAAATTTAAGGAAAATTGGAAGTTTGCGAATCTTTGAATATATAAAAATAACGAATTATAACTTGAATTATCACTTTGCATTTTAATTCGAATTGTAATTGGAATTTTTTGAATGCGATAGTGTTTTCAGGCAGAGTGTTCGCGCGTGGAGCGTGTAGTGTTGGTGGAAGGCTTAAATTACGCCTTGAGTGGCAAGAATCCTTCCCGTCGGGGACTCCGATTTGCAAAGGTGGTGATTGTGAAGTGTTAATAGGTGGCTCAATATGCTGAGAAAGAACCATTAGCGGTTGAAGTTGTTTTTCGGTGGGCGTTGATAGGCGTCTCAACGAGCTGAGAAAAACCACTAGTGGTTCGAGTTGGTTTTTGGTAAAAGTGTTGATAGGCGGCTCAACGAGCCAAAGAAGGGCCACTAACGGCTAGGAAATATTAGCCAGTCAGGGCAAAGTGTAGGCCCTATGTGTGTGAGAGAACTCGATGTCTTATAGTGTGCGAACAATTTTGGGGAGCTTCAAGCTCGCCAATTGGCTCCTGGGGGTAGTTCAAGGGTTCGCGAGTGGCGCCTTCCTACCCCGTCTTCACGGGCTAGCCGGGAGCCCAAGGCCCCCAACCAGAATCGCTTGATGTAACGTAACAATATATACATATGTATATATATATACATATATATATATATATATGTATATATATATATATATATATATATATATATATATATATATATATATATATATATATATATATTGTTGCGTGTTATGGTTCGCGGCCAATGATTTTAATATTCTGGGGAAGTGAAATGGCGCTGTTCTAAATTAAGTCAAAAGAGTTTATTTACTAAAAATGCACAATAATTGATTTCACTATTTTACAACTTGTCTATCAATTTTTACTTCAACTGTCTATCACTTCACAATCAATATCGCTTTAAATTCACACTCCACACTATCGCTGTTTTACTATAACGTGGTTGTAATAATCCCCCCATTTATTCAGCTCGCCTTTGTATAGGGTCTTTAGTCATTCAATCCATTTCTCGTGCATTGGCGAACTACGTGGAATATTCGAGCAATACTGAATGGGCAGTGACGTCACTTTCAGATGTTGATTATGCTTGGCGGAGTTTCGAGTACATTCGTTTGTTGATGTTCTTAATGGTTGTGAAAACAATGTCGACAGTAGCTCGCAGAATTATTTGTACATGTAACACTGCCCCCATCTCAGTTCTTTTCGCCCCGAAAAGATGTGTCGCCAGTTGTAGTCAAGTCTCCCTGGATGTAATATGGGACAACACCGTCCAGGTGCACGATTTGCATTTTGGCTCTCGGCTTACGGTGTTCCTGTATGCGGTATACGACGTCGTTGATTCGTTTTGTAACTGGGTATGGTCCCTCCCAATTATGCTGCAACTTTGGAGACCTACCCTTTCGCCGTTGTGGGTTATATAGCCACACCAAGTCAGCTTGCTGGAAGCCAGTAGAATTTGCCTTCAGATCATACCTGGTCTTCATGCGGTCAGTAGCCGATTCGAGGTGTTTTAACACTGTCTGATGTATCTGCTTCAACCGTTGACTTTGGCTGGGGCTTGGCCCGTCGATGTATGTTCAGCAGCTCTGTACGCCATCAAAAATAGTGGGATGTGTCGGTCCCACTCCCTTTGGTTCTCGTCAACCATGTTGGCGAGGTGTTTATTGAGCGTGCCGTTGAAACGTTCGACCATTCTATCGGATTGGGGATGCAGCGGTGTTGTCCTCGTTTTCCGTACTCCCAACAGCTCGCACATTTCGCTAAAAACTAGTGACTCAAAGTTCCGGCCTTTATCTGAATGTAGTTCACAGGGTACGCCGTACCTACTGACCGAATTTAATACTAGCTGTTCGGCTACAGTAGTTGCTTCCTGGTTGGAAATGGCCACTGGCTAAAATAATCGGCCACAACCCGCGTGTATCGATTTTGCCATTCGGAGCCAGTAAACCCTTCGCCGCAATTTCGCAAAGGTCTTGTTAACGCCAAGGTGGCCTCCCGACGAGCCTTCATGCATTTCATTTTTGGGGAGCATAATTGCATCCTATAGGAGCTGCCATCCATCGTTTCCCATTTCCGCTTGAGTACGCCACCCTCCACCTGCCCAATAGCTTTTCAGGGTTGCGCCATGCATTGAAACGTCCATCCACGCAGGTCGCCCAGTTGTCTCCTCCCATACGAGCAATGGTCCGATGTCTTCATCGGCTAACTGGGCATTTCGAATCTCCTCCAATGACCAACCTTCATCGAATTCGGCCGTTATCAATCAGAAATCAACGGGCGGCTCCTTTTCTTCAGTCTATCGGCAATGCTTGCAGTTAGCTGGTAATGGACGGTGGGAAAGGGCGTCAGCATTTCCATGAACTCCGCCCTTCCGATGAACAATTTCGTAGTCGTATGACTGCAATCTTTGAATCCATCTCGCAACTTGTCCTCGGGGTTTTTGAAGTTAGATAGCCATCTCAGCGATGCATGGTCCATTCGAAGAACAAATTTCTGGCCATATAGGAACTTGTGGAACTGCTTGGTGGCCTCCATTATAGCCAGTAGCTCCTTCCTGGTCACGCAATAGTTCCTCTCACTTTTTGAGAGAACTCGACTGTAATAAGGGAGGACTCTTTCTTCACCATTGATCTGCTGGGAGAGTACAGCTCCAATACCGCCGTTGCTTGCATCGGTGTCAACTACAAACATTTTTCCGGGTTTCGGATATGCCAGCACGGGTGATTCACACAGCTTCTCCTTCAGGGCCTCAAAGGCTGCCTGGCATTGTTTATTTCAGACATACGGACGATTTTTCTCGGTTAGCTGATGGAGACACTTAGCTATTTTGGCAAAGTCTTTGACGAATCTTCGATAGTAGGTTGCCAGACCCAGAAAACTTCGTAGTTGGTGCTGTTGTTTGGTGTTGGCCAGCTTTTCACGGCTTCAATTTTCTCAGGGTGTTTGAGAGTGGCTGGAACATTGCAAAGCCCAAATAGTACCACCACAAATTACCACGATCCGGTCCCAACTGAAAATGCGGTCTTCTCTCGGTCCTTTTTGTCGATTTCTACCTGCCAGTAGCCACTCTTGAGATCGAGTGTAGAAAACCATTTTGCGTCGGCTAAAGTATCCATGATGTCGTCGATGCATGGAAGCGGGTAACTATCTTTCTTAGTAACGTCGTTAAGCTGCCTTTTTTTTTTTGTGGTAGGGAGGTGAAGGCATTTATGCCCGCCGAGTCTGGCAGTGTGGGACTCCCATGGAGGATACCGTTGGACTACCCACTAAACACCTCCCCTGTCAATCTGAGAACCTAGCCTGGAACCGTTTGACACATTACTTCGGGCCAGATCTCGTTTTGTTACACCGTGGGGCACCTTCAAGCTGGGGAGTCCCTTTCCTAGCGGGAAGGGAGAGGGGAAGAGGAAATGCCAGAAGAGCGATCCCCCAGCCCCAGTGCCTCCGGCTGCTGTGGGTCCTTTTTATATTTCAGGACTGCCCGAGCATAATGTGCCACCTGGTTCCATTTGTCAACCGATTCGAGCATCACCGCAACCACACTATCCGGGGTGAGCTCTCCCGTCTCTCTGTAGAGTTCCCTTCGCAGCCTGGCCCATTTGGTACACGCAAAAAATGTGTGACAGGCATTGTCCTCCTCTCCTGGGCAAAACCGACAATCGGGAGACCGTGACTTGCCGATCTTGTGCAGGTAAGACTGAAAACACCCGTGCCCACTCAAAAGCTGGGTCAGATAGAAGTCAGTCTCACCATGCCTTCGATTTAGCCACGGTCTCACATCCGGGATGAGGCGCGCAGTCCACCTTCCCTTCGTGCAATTCCTCCAAGACTGCTGCCAATCGTTGAGCGAGCGTTGTCTCTCCTCGCCGACAACTATCTCCCTCGCATCCTCGTTTCGGCGCAGTTAAATAGCGTGGCGCTCTCTAGCAAGGAGGGCGACAGGTATCACGCCTGCAATCACTCTCACCGCCGAGTCGGAGACTGTTGGATACGAAGATGCAATTCTCAGTGCTCCCCTTCTCTGTACCTGTGCCAATTGTTTTCGGTATACCTCCATGCTGAGAGCGTCGCCCCATACCTCTGCTCCGTACAGTAGTACTGACCCTACAGCACTCATCAAGAGGCTTCTTCTTGATGGGCTGGGTCTCCCTACGTTGGCCATAAGTCGACTCAAGGCCGATATGCCCAAAGCAGCCTTCTCAGCCGTTGCCCTGATTTGCTCAGAGAAACTCATCTTCGAGTCGATCAGTAGCCCCAGGTACTTCACCGCTGGCTTCGATTCGATCTGTATATCTCCAATACTGATCATCCTTACTCTAGGGATTCTCTTTTTTGTCAAGATGACCACTTCGGTTTTCTCCAGTGTTAAACTGAGCCCGCGAGCAGTCATCCAGTCCCTCACTCGGCGCATTAGCATACCTAGCCTAAGTTGCGCTTGTTCAACGGTGCGTCCGGCGACCAGAGCCGCAACATCATCCGCATAGCCGACCAAGCGCGACTCATCTGGCATCTCAAGTCTCAGTAGCCCGTCGTAAGACACGTTCCACAGGTCCGGACCAAGGATAGATCCCTGGGCAACACCCGATGTAATTTCCATCCTTCGTTGGCCCTGTGTCGTGTCGTAGAGCAGGCTTCGGTCCTTTAGGTAGTTCCTCAAAAGCCGCATAAGATATTCTGGAACTTGAAAAGAGTTTTCCAGCGTGTCCAGAATATCCACCCATCTAGCGGAGTTGAAGCTGCCTTTAGTTGGCACAAAAACTAGTGCTACCATCCTTTTACTTTACTAGAACTACTGGTGCGGCACAAAGACTAACAGAAGGCTCGATAACACCTTGTTTTTCCATGTCCTATTCAGTGCACTCACTTCTCCTTGTTTGGCTATAGGAAGGCGTCTTGGTGCTTGTCAAATTAGCTTGGCTCCCTGTGTATCTATGACGTAAGTTACCATACTCGTTCGGCCTTGGTCATCCGGGCTTGTTGAGAAGATGTCACTGTACTTGGTGACCAGATCAGAGGCTTGCTTGAAAAGCTGCACTGGCAATTTGACCTGCTTCAATATTGCAGACGAGGATTCCCGGGCTTTGTCTGTGTCTTGCCTCCTTTTCCAATGATGGTCGTGAGTGGCTTTCAAAGAGGTGATGGTGGAAACAGGCTGGCAGCTGCCGATGACTTCTCCCGCTTTGATGCTCGTGGTTGAGTCTGCGGTGTTAGGGACTCTAATCAGCACGTATCCGTTCCTTATAGGTCTTACAAGGCTTCGTCCTACAATCAAACTGCGATATGCGGACGTCTTCGTTGGCTCTATCAGATAAGATCGGTGGTCTCCAGAATCACCATCAAGCTTGGCCCATACAATGCTTTCGGAAGAATTCGGTACATCAGTGTCGGTACATACTACTAAATTTATCGTGGGAATTTTTACCCGCGGATCCTCCATCAATACTTCGACATTCTGCCATTTCAATACCCGTTTGCCCAAATCTAACTTGATTCCATGCAGTCATCCATAATGTTCGCGACCAGAAAATTATGTCGGAACACAAGTTTTCCCAACTGTATCTGGAGGTTGACCTCTCTATGAACAGGTGCAGTTTCTCCCGTAGTCGCGCGTCGTGGGAAATTCTGCCCTTGTGAAGTAGTGGTTGTCTCACTAGGTCTGGTCGGATAATCGATCGGGTTGCACCAGTGTCGATTGTTATGGTGCAATGTTCTCCGTCAACTTGACCCGGAAGGCATTAGTCCGCTTCTCCACGATGTAGTGATGGTGACGCTGGGGACGACTATCCTCCTAGCCAACCTCTGCCCCACGAAGTTGGCTCTTACATGTTTCCTGACCCCCCCAGTTTGGAGGGCTTCCATTCTGGGCTCCTGACTGGGTCTAGATCTCCTCCTAGCTGCACACCCTGGACAATAGCTAGGTTTCCTTCGCTTCTTGCAGTCTTGAAATTTCAGCATCTAGGCACACCGTTTACATGCGGGTCTCGCTCAATTTCCACGCGCTCACACCTGCACTCGTCTGCCACTACCTCGTGAACCCGGGCAGTGGTACGAGTCACATTTTTCGCTGCCTCAAAGTTCAGACTATAAGCCAATGCATCCTTAACTGTTTGATTTTGAGCTAAACGCACGGCTTGTTGCAATTTCTGATCCTTTAATGCACTGATGAATGCTTCTGTCGCAGTGTCATCTCGACGTTCTGGGTCGTAAGCTGGGTAAGCCAAAAGTGCCAGTCGCTCAATGTCTTGAGCTAGCTGGTCTAGGGTTTCGCCCGACTTCTGCATCCGATGCCGTAGCTGTGACCAATAAATCTGCTTCAGATGATAATCTCATTTACGCATGTCGAGCGAATTCACTATAGCAGCCGGGTTTGAGTGCAACTCGATGGGGATAGTCTGCAATAGCTCGGCAGTTTGCCCGTCGAATATTGGTGCTATCACATTTCTGGGTGAGCTTTGCGGTGCGGTTGTAAGTGAGGCTGGTGATGTGGCTACTACGGCCTTCGCTGCTTCCAATTCCTTTTTCACCTTTTCCATCTCTCAAGGTTGATTCTCTCCTCGACCTGGTGTACCTTTTTCTCGACGCATTGAATTTATTTGTTGAGACTACCGAGCTCCGTTTTTATTTCGGTTGACTGTTTTTGCAAATCCGCATTGATTTCGATCACTTTTTAGTCCAGCTTTGCTGATTGTTCATTTTGCTTCGCAGCTAAACTGGATGTCTGTTCATTTAGCTTCGCTGATTGTACATTTAGCTTCATTGATAGCTCTTCCAGCTTCTGTGTGATATCTGCCTTGATTTCGAATGCTTTTTGTTGCTGCTGTGCTGCATTCGCATTATCATTTGCATCAGCGTATTTTCTTGATGCTTTGATTTTGGTGTTGCTGCTTCTCCACCTTCTGCACCTTTTCCTGCATCTGAGGGCTCACCCGAATCCATATATGCGCCGTCCGACCCGATCGCGTCACGAAAGCGTGCAATCGGTATGGCCTTTGTACCTTGTGTGGCCAGATTTCGCTGTTCCAACTCCTCCTTAAGCTCCGAAATGGTCAATTCATTATTTTTTAGATGCAATTTTCCTGGCATTTATATTGTTTCAGCTATTTTTCGACCAGTTTCTACGTTAAATTTCACTATTGTGCATCTTTTTTTCTGTTTAAAACCTTTTCACTTTCAGAATTTTCTTTCTCACTTCTTGACACCACTGTCACGTGTTATGGTTCGCGGCCAATAATTTTAATGTTCCGGGAAAGTGAAAACGCACTGTCTTTTAAGTTAAGTTAAAAGAATTTATTTACTAAGAACGCACAATAATTGATTTCACTATTCTACAACTTTTCTATCAATTTTTACTTCAACTGTCTATCACTTCACAATCAATATCGCTTTTAATTCGCACTCCACACTATCACTGTTTTACTATATCGCGGTTGTAATAATCCCCCCATTCATTCAGCTCGCCTTTGTATAGGGTCTCTAGTCGTTCAATCCATTTCTCGTACATTGGCGAACTGCCTGGAATATTCGAGCAATACTGAATGGGCAGTGACGTCACTTTCAGATGTTGATCATGCTTGGTGGGTTTTCGAGTACGTTGGTTTTGTCGATCATGATCTTCTTAATGGTTATGAAAACAATGTCGACAGTAGCTCGCAGAATTATTTGTACATGTAACAATATTTATATGTATATATATGAATGTATATAAATGTATGAATATATATATATATATATATATATATATATATATATATATATATATATATATATATATATATGTATGGGCCAAGCTTGATGGTGATTCTGGAGACCACCGATCTTATCTGATAGAGCCAACGAAGACGTCCGCATATCGCAGTTTGTTTGTAGGACGAAGCCTTGTAAGACCTATAAAGAACGGATACGTGCTGATTAGAGTCCCTAACACCGCAGACTCAACCACGAGCATCAAAGCGGGAGAAGTCATCGGCAGCTGCCAGCCTGTTTCCACCATCACCTCTTTGAAAGCCACTCACGACCATCATTGGAAAAGGAGGCAAGACGGAGACAAAGCCCGGGAATCCTCGTCTGCAATATTGAAGCAGGTCAAATTGCCAGTGCAGCTTTTCAAGCGAGCCTCTGATCTGGTCACCAAGTACAGTGACATCTTCTCAACAAGCCCGGATGACCAAGGCCGAACGAGTATGGTAACTTACGTCATAGATACACAGGGAGCCAAGCCAATTTGACAAGCACCAAGACGCCTTCCTATAACCAAACAAGGAGAAGTGAGTGCACTGAATAGGACATGGAAAAACAAGGTGTTATCGAGCCTTCTGTTAGTCTTTGTGCCGCACCAGTAGTTCTAGTAAAGTAAAAGGATGGTAGCACTAGTTTTTGTGCTAACTAAAGGCAGCTTAACGACGTTACTAAGAAAGATAGTTACCCACTTCCATGCATCGACGACATCATGGATACTTTAGCCGACGCAAAATGGTTTTCTACACTCGATCTCAAGAGTGGCTACTGACGGGTAGAAATTGACAAGAAGGACCGAGAGAAGACCGCATTTTCAGTTGGGACCGGATCGTGGTAATTTGTGGTGGTACTATTTGGGCTTTGCAATGTTCCAGCCACTCTCAAACACCTAATAGAATGCGTGCTACGAGGCCTGACCTGGAAAGCCTGCTTGGTGTACCTTGAAGACATCATTGTTACTGGGAACTCCCGATTGCGACTGGCAAATCTGAAACTTATACTCGACAAGTGTACCCTTTTTGCAGCTGAAGTAAAATACCTAGGACACGTCGTATCAGCAGAAGGGGTCAAAACAGACCCTGAGAAAATTGAAGCCGTGAAAAGCTGGCCAACACCAAACAACAGCACCAACTACGAAGTTTTCTGGGTCTGGCAACCTACTATCGAAGATTCGTCAAAGACTTTGCCAAAATAGCTAAGTGTCTCCATCAGCTAACCGAGAAAAATCGTCCGTATGTCTGAAATAAACAATGCCAGGCAGCCTTTGAGACCCTGAAGGAGAAGCTGTGTGAATCACCCGTGCTGGCATATCCAAAACCCGGAAAAATGTTTGTAGTTGACACCGATGCAAGCAACGGCGGTATTGGAGCTGTACTCTCCCAGCAGATCAATGGTGAAGAAAGAGTCCTCTCTTATTACAGTCGAGTTCTCTCAAAAAGTGAGAGGAACTATTGCGTGACCAGGAAGGAGCTATTGGCTATAATAGAGGCCACCAAGCAGTTCCACAAGTTCCTATATGGCTAGAAATTTGTTCTTCGAATGGACCATGCATCGCTGAGATGGCTATCTAACTTCAAAAACCCCGAGGACAAGTTGCGAGATGGATTCAAAGATTGCAGTCATACGACTACGAAATCGTTCATCGGAAGGGCGGAGCTCATGGAAATACTGACGCCCTTTCCCACCGTCCATTACCAGCTAACTGCAAGCATTGCCGATAGACTGAAGAAAAGGAGCCGCCCGTTGATTTCTGATTGATAACGGCCGAATTCGATGAAGGTTGGTCATTGGAGGAGATTCGAAATGCCCAGTTAGCCGATGAAGACATCGGACCATTGCTCGTATGGAAGGAGACAACTGGGCGACCTGCGTGGATGGACGTTTCAATGCATGGCGCAACCCTGAAAAGCTATTGGGCAGGTGGAGGGTGGCGTACTCAAGCGGAAATGGGAAACGATGGATGGCAGCTCCTATAGGATGCAATTATGCTCCCCAAAAATGAAATGCATGAAGGCTCGTCGGGAGGCCACCTTGGCGTTAACAAGACCTTTGCGAAATTGCGGCGAAGGGTTTACTGGCTCCGAATGGCAAAATCGATACACGCGGGTTGTGGCCGATTATTTTAGCCAGTGGCCATTTCCAACCAGGAAGCAACTACTGTAGCCGAACAGCTAGTATTAAATTCGGTCAGTAGGTACGGCGTACCCTGTGAACTACATTCAGATAAAGGCCGGAACTTTGAGTCACTAGTTTTTAGCGAAATGTGCGAGCTGTTGGGAGTACGGAAAACGAGGACAACACCGCTGCATCCCCAATCCGATAGAATGGTCGAACGTTTCAACGGCACGCTCAATAAACACCTCGCCAACATGGTTGACGAGAACCAAAGGGAGTGGGACCGACACATCCCACTATTTTTGATGGCGTACAGACCTGCTGAACATACATCGACGGGCCAAGCCCCAGCCAAAGTCAACGGTTGAAGCAGATACATCAGACAGTGTTAAAACACCTCGAATCGGCTACTGACCGCATGAAGACCAGGTATGATCTGAAGGCAAATTCTACTGGCTTCCAGCAAGCTGACTTGGTGTGGCTATATAACCCACAACGGCGAAAGGGTAGGTCTCCAAAGTTGCAGCATAATTGGGAGGGACCATACCCAGTTACAAAACGAATCAACGACGTCGTATACCGCATACAGGAACACCGTAAGCCGAGAGCCAAAATGCAAATCGTGCACCTGGACGGTGTTGTCCCATATTACATCCAGGGAGACTTGACTACAACTGGCGACACATCTTTTCGGGGCGAAAAGAACTGAGATGGGGGCAGTGTTACATGTACAAATGATTCTGCGAGCTACTGTCGACATTGTTTTCACAACCATTAAGAACATCAACAAACGAATGTACTCGAAACTCCGCCAAGCATAATCAACATCTGAAAGTGACGCCACTGCCCATTCAGTATTGCTCGAATATTCCACGTAGTTCGCCAATGCACGAGAAATGGATTGAATGACTAAAGACCCTATACAAAGGCGAGCTGAATAAATGGGGGGATTATTACAACCACGTTATAGTAAAACAGCGATAGTGTGGAGTGTGAATTTAAAGCGATATTGATTGTGAAGTGATAGACAGTTGAAGTAAAAATTGATAGACAAGTTGTAAAATAGTGAAATCAATTATTGTGCATTTTTAGTAAATAAACTCTTTTGACTTAATTTAGAACAGCGCCATTTCACTTCCCCAGAATATTAAAATCATTGGCCGCGAACCATAACACGCAACAATATATATATATATATATATATATATATATATATATATATATATATATATATATATATATATATATACATATATATATATATATATATATATATATATATATATATATATATATATATATATATATATATATATATATATATTGTTACGTTACATCAAGCGATTCTGGTTGGGGGCCTTGGGCTCCCGGCTAGCCCGTGAAGACGGGGTCGGAAGGTGCCACTCGCGAACCCTTGAACTGCCCCCAGGAGCCAATTGGCGAGCTTGAAGCTCCCCAAAATTGTTCGCACACTATAAGACATCGAGTTCTCTCACACACATAGGGCCTACACTTTGCCCTGACTGGCTAATATTTCCTAGCCGTTAGTGGCCCTTCTTTGGCTCGTTGAGCCGCCTATCAACACTTTTATCAAAAACCAACTTGAACCACTAGTGGTTTTTCTCAGCTCGTTGAGACGCCTATCAACACCCACCGAAAAACAACTTCAACCGCTAATGGTTCTTTCTCAGCATATTGAGCCACCTATTAACACTTCACAATCACCACCTTTGCAAATCGGAGTCCCCGACGGGAAGGATTCTTGCCACTCAAGGCGTAATTTAAGCCTTCCACCAACACTACACGCTCCACGCGCGAACACTCTGCCTGAAAACACTATCGCATTCAAAAAATTCCAATTACAATTCGAATTAAAATGCAAAGTGATAATTCAAGTTATAATTCGTTATTTTTATATATTCAAAGATTCGCAAACTTCCAATTTTCCTTAAATTTCCTACGTTGGGGGCCCCGTTGATGATCAAAATCCTAACGCCTTCCGATTCCTCCACTTCTTCCGCTTCTGCCCAATGAGCGCGCTTGCGCCCGTTGCTCCCCCTAGCACTCGCGCCTGTTGGTTACTGGTCGTGGCGGCTATGATTCCACTTGTGGTTCTCCAATTTGCAGCACGTTCGTCCTTCTCGTTGTTGACATAATCCACGAAAGAGACCACTTCGACCGTCGTTGGCTCTTTTATAAACTTGTCGCAACGGCTCTTTGACTTAAGTTGAAGAACCTAAGTTCAAAGCCACAACAGCCACCACGACTGCTCAACCTTACCTCGAACTCAAACCAAGTTTTTCTTGGTGGCCGTCTTTTTTTCGCGCACAATCATCTGGATTATCGATAACATTATTTTGATACTTTGTGTTTACGTGCACGATCGTCATTCCGAATCCAGCAGTTGGTTCCTCGAGACCTCCAGTTCGTCAAAAATTTCATACAGCCCATGGTTGTATCGAATTCACCATTGATCCCCGTCTAGCTTCGCTCCGATTATTCGCCTCAGGACCCATCGCTCAAAGGCGTTCAATATATTTGCGGATGCTTGGTTTAGGGTCCATGTTTCACACACATAGCATAACACAGGTCTTATCACAGATTTGTATACTTGGAGCTTTGTTTTCCTGTGTATGCAGCTGGTCTTCAAGGTCGTCAATATTGAATAAAATATTTTATTTGCGAGCTGTAGTGTTCGGCGTATTTCGTCTCTTTCATTGCTCGTTTTTGTTATTTTGGCGCCTAAATATACAAATTTGCTAAAATTCTCGGTACTGTATTCGCCAAGTGTGATATTTTGTATATTTGAGGTATTTTTCCTCGACTGCGTCATGAACTTTGTTTTATTTGCGTTGATTTGCAGCCCTATTAGTTTTGCTTCGCTGTCGAGTTTCAGGAAGAGTTCTTTGGCACTTGTTAATGACCGTGACAGAATGTTGATGTCGTCCGCATAGGCCACTACTTGGCTCGACTTGTATAGTAATGTACCTCGCGTATCGACAGGTAGCTTCCGTATGACGTACTCCAGAGCCAAATTGAATAGCAATGGGGCAAGCCCATCTTCCTGCTTTAGTCCGATATTTGTGTCAAAGGCATCGGTGCGTTGGTTATTGATGCGGACTTGGGAGGTTGTCGACGTCATTGTCATTTTGGTAAGACGGACTGATTTGGCTGGGATGCCAAAACGTAGCATTATTTGGTACAGTACTGTAGCAACCACGAAAGTCACCGCAGTTGCAGACATTAAGAATTAGCAGAGGGGTGGCATACTGAGGCCAGCTAGCGCTCAGTCGTGTCATGGGTCTTCCGGGACACCCTCTGCTCGTGCTGAGCCACCTTACATATAATAACTAACACAAAGGGAAAAGGATGGGAAAGGGGAGGTCACATTGAGAAATGAAAGATGATGAGTTAAATCTGACATGGCCGTTTTTTATTTATAAATTATAATCTAAATCCAAAGTATAAGAAGAAAATCAATTAAAACAAAACTACTAAAAACCCCTTTCGAAGTTTGAAACAATATAAAAAAACTAGGATATACCAACATAAAATAGTTCGATATTATAAAGAATATAATAATCAAACTACTGGACAATGTGATACTATAAATCAAATTTGTACTCACTTCTTTCCCTGTAGAACTCCGAGCACCCGGTGCAATACAACAAAAGTAGCGTGGGGTCGCTGCAAATTAAATTGTAATTTAAAATCACTAAACCACAAAAACAACGTAACGGCCACTTTTATCCGCACTAATTGATTCCCCCACTTGCTTGGTGGGTTTTCGAGTATGTTGGTTTTGTCGATCATGATCTTCTTAATGGTTATGAAAACAATGTCGACAGTAGCTCGCAGAATTATTTGTACATGTAACAATATTTTTATGTATATAAATGTATGAATATATATATATATATATATATATATATATATATATATATATATGTATATATATATACATTTATATGTATATATATATACATATATACTCGTATATATATATATCTAAGTTTATGGATGCATATATATATACATACATATACATATATATATATATATATATTTATATAAATATATATATATATATATATATATATCTATATATATATATATATATATATATATATATATATCTATATATATATATATTTATATAAATATATATATATATATATATATATATATATATATATATATATATATATATATATATATATATATATATATATATATATATATATATATATATATATATATATTGGTGTGATTGTCCTCTTCAGAGTGATTGCCTTCTGCGAAAGGATCCCGATCATGTTCAACATTTAAAAGCAAAAACTAAAATTCCAGCAATATGGGATATGGATCCGTCTGATGTATGTGAATCAAGTGTATGGTGAGAACGAGATCTTTCGAGGCTAGTTGTCGTACACGCGAGCAGTTTAATTTCAGAATCTGGATTTGACAAGTTGTGCCCGATATTCGATTGGCAGTTTTATTTCTTGCCTGTGTTTAATTTGTTTATCGTATGTCCATCCAGAATTTGCAAAACTTTGACCCCTTTGCTGATGCAATCAATCGTGCTGATGATACTGTACAGGACGGACTTGTGCACATAAGAATTCAGCAGAGAAATGGTCGAGAAACACTAACTACGGTGCAGGGCCTTTCCTCGGAATATGACCTGAAGAAAATTGTGCGAGCATGTAAAAAAGGAATTTGCGTGCAATGGCACAGTAATAGAGCGTCCCGAATACGGTGAAGTATTACAGCTTCAAGGTGATCAGCGAGAGAACATTTGCCAGTGGCTAACGTAATCTGGACTTGCGAAGCCAGATCAACTCAAGGTGCACGGTTTTTTTTTAAGCGAGACGAAGGCGCGTATGATCGAACAAAATTTTTGGACATACTATAAAGAGAATTTATTCATCATTATCTTCATCCATCCCAAAGGTAAATTCCCTGAAGCAACTATTGATTGCATTATTACGTTCGACCGTATACCGCTATTTGTTTGATCAGTTGTTATCACTGCCGTTTTATTACTTTTATCTCTTCCTGTATTAGCGGGGGCTATCACCATATTATTAACAGACCGAAACTGATTGCAGGAATTGTTTAGCCGAACCTGATTTGTATTCCGTGTCCCTGAAGTTTATGGTTTATGGATCGTGTTGTTCAGCGATAGCACAGTGTTCGCCTTCAGGTGATAAGTCTTATTTGCCTTTGGCGCAGATTGACGGTTGGAAGTGAGTGGAACTATTTTGTGTGACGCAAAAACAGTCGACTGATTGTCTGCAACAAAAGTTTTGGGCCCTTATGTAAATACTATTGTTAAAATTTTGGAAGCCTGGTTATGCAATGGATTTCCTACTCTAATACTCACTTTAAACAACTTGTCAAAATAATCGAGACGACTAATTTCTACAAACGACTTGTTTAAATAATCGATAGAATAACATTTACCGTACAACAAGAGCGCCAGGAAGTTATTAAGACGGATCAACCCGTAAAACCTGCAAAACAGTCATTCAATGTTGTAAATGCCTGCTTTAGGACGCAGCCGACGGGCTTGCTATCTGTGTAGTCAAAAAGTTGCTATAACGGAAGAAAAATTTGAATTTCAGGACCACCCACATCATCAGCGGGCGCCCGACGAGGATGTTTGGGTGAGTACCCTTATATGTCATTATATATGTTATATTATATTATATATTTCTTTAATATTTTAAAAATTTTTTATATTATAAATTACTTTTCTATTTATATTATTTATAATTTAAATTAAATTATATTCTTATAGAAGTAATAATTTTACATAAATTATTATTTTTTTAAATAATGTTAAATATTATTTTTAAATTTATCTATATACTTTCTTGCACACTTTGTCATATCCATATATTTTTTTCTCTTTGGCACATTTTGATACATATACATATATTCTTTTTGCACACGTTGTTATATACAAGTATATATAATTTTTTTTGCACATTTTGATACATATACATATATTCTTTTTGCACACGTTGTTATATCTATATTTTTTTTTTTTGCACATTTAGATACATATATTTTTGCATATTTTTTTTGTTGCGATCAGTTTATACATAAAGCTTTGCGTTATATTCCACAAACATTATTTGAAGGGTAACCAGTTAATTTGTGTCGGAAGAATATTATTGAATTTTCTTATCGGAATATTGACCACAGATTATATATAAAAGAAGAAATACTTGTGAAGAAACATAAGAAAAAATGGAGTGCTAAATTTTTTTAGAAAATAGGTCTTTCCTTTCCGATAACCTTTGCCCGGGTATAGGACCCGGTACGGTGGCAGGCTGCCCCCTAAAAACATGAGCCAGCCGCCGGGTACCTAACTAATCCTTCTTTGTTTCAGGTGACATCGCGGGTTGAGTGGCCCAAGCAGAGTGCTTCTTTATGGCATAGCGTTATGCAATCGAATTGTATGATTCTATGGCATAAATTGGTCACCGGGGTACTCCCCTACTGATGGGAAAGTTTATACAAGTCAAGTTGTATGAGTTTTCCACTCAGAAGAGGAATACCTGGCCACTGCAACAAAAATATGGATTTATTCCGTTTGGGTGGGTGCGAAGGGGCTCCATCACCACCCGGTTGCCCTTCTTTCATTTGTGGGCCATGAGCTTCGTCGGGTAACGACGAGGTTACCCCAAGTTCGCCTTTTTTTTCAGGTTCCACTTGTTCTCGGAACAAGTACTTTCTCTCTCGGTGTAGTTATCTACACTTTTTGCGACTTCGGTCGCCTCTTGATCGACTGACCACCAAATTCTTGAGTGCGAAATTTTTTGTAGTGGGTCCTCGTGCTGGAGAAATGAGCCCGCCCCACGACACCGCAATGCTAGCCTTCCAGTGCATTCACGCGTCCCCAGACGAGGGCATTCTCGGCAGATATTTTCATCTTCTCCTGCCGAGGCCGCAGAACATCGCTGCGGTCCTTTACGGACGGATTTTGAAACATTTAAATTCACTACAAATGGCGCCCAACGTGGGGCCCCGAAATGCCCGGCTGTATCATCAGTCGTGAGCACGAGACAGTCCATCGTCTCTAGGTGTCTCCACAAGGTGTTAATATTATTGGCGGGTAGGTAACTCCCGAGGGTTTTCGCACTAATCGTGCCCCAGCAACTAATAACTTCCGGACGTGTGTTGTCTTTGGACATCAATATCGTTTGGTCCTGCTTTTGATTTATACTTTGGTGGTTTACCACCATTGTATAACTAGTAAGGCCAAATGATATTAGAGTCCCTATTCGTGTTCGGAAGTTATTATCTCAACATTCATTTTGCGGAGGATTCTGATCCGCTTCCCAAACCAGCGGTGCCTGGGTGTCTTAAATTACATGGATTTTGATTTCATTGATTGGCTGATTAGCTAATCCATGACTATCCATGACAAGACACGCGCTGCTTATGGATCAGAATTCAACCACCCAGCCAGCAACAGAACGACCTCAGTCCTCCAGCGCAAGTGGAACAGTGCCCATAAGTGGACCTCTTCCATCCACGACAGTGGGTGCACGAGAGTAAGACAACCGAGCCGAAGCAGTGCCGCCTGCGAAAGGGCCGAGACCCACCGTGGCTGTGGAGACGACAGTCCTACAGGATTTAATGGCGCTCATGCAGGACCTGACCACCCGGGTAGCTTCGCTGGAAAGGCAGAAGGAGAATCCAGTACCACTTCGGCCAAGAACGCCTCCGATGTGGGATTCGGACCCAAATCCATGGGATTTTCCGGTAGACTCGCGGCGCGATCACGAACGAATCCGGCCCGGTGCGGCAATGAATCCGTTGGCTCCAGTGTACCGACCCCGACTGAGCCAAGCACCGCCACCAACTCAGGCTTCAGTGATTGCGCCGGACCAACGCATCCATCCACACGCCACGTGTCGGCTGAAGCCGACGCAGATCCCCAGCATCATTCAGGGCTGGAATCTGCATTTCAGCGGGGAACCCAACACCATAACTGTGGAAGTTTTCATTGGTCGGGTGGAGTCGCTGATTGAGCAAATGCTAGCAGGAGACCACACGGCACTGGCAGGATATTTGCCAATGCTGCTTAGGGGAGCAGCACTTGAGTCATATTGGCGAATACATTCGGTCCCACCATCAATACGCTGGTCACGGTTGAAGGAGGTACTCCGCACGGAGTACCCTACGGTAGACATGGACAAATTGGTACTGGACAAAATTCATGCTAGATGGCAGCGTCCGGACGAGTCTTTCCATCAATATCGAGCAGATATTCTTCGGCTGAATGACCAGTTGTCAGAGCCGATGTCTTCCACCCAATTGCAGCGGTTGCTAAAGCGCAATCTAAGGCCGGAGCTCCGTCGCCATATCGTGAACTCCGATCCACAGAGTATGGAGGCACTGCTGAGAACTGTGCGTCGCCTAGAAGGGTTTGAGGAAGGCCTCCGGGACCGGCCCTACTTCTAGCTAGGACGGTCCCTCGGCGAGGAATCGCAGAATTGGCCCCAGATTATACCACCATGGATCTGGAGGAAGATATGGACCAGGACCAATTTGCTGTAGCAGCGGTGGGAAGCCTTACAACCTGCTGGAATTGCAATCAAACCGGACACCGGTTCATTTCATGCCGAGCAGAGTGTAAGGTTTTCTGCTACGGTTGCGGCAAGCCGGACACTAACTTCTCTGATTGCCCTGAATGTGCCACGCAAAAAAACGGCCGAAAGAGTACCCGACCACCTCAGCGGTACTCGAAGCTCCCGCAGTAGCTCCTCAGCCAGCTGCTCACCCCAACAAACCTGACGTTAACACACCATCCATGACCACTATGACTGCGGATGTACACTCTCTTCCGGAGACCTCGCCAACGACAATATTAAAGCGACCACCGCAGTCACTGCCAGAAGAACCCCGGCAGCCTCAAATACGCACTCTAAAACCTTATCATGTTCGACTGCAGGAATATCGGGTGGCTCGAGAGCGAATACTTGCTTCCGAAGAAGTCACTTCCCGCTCGCGCAAGACAAAATGGTCAACCCGTCGTTGGCGGAACTTCCGTAAGAGAGTGCGCACCTGCCGTCAAACCCTAAACTCTTGTAACATCTCGGAGGTTGCTGAGAATGAGATCAGACCTTATCATCCAATTAAAGTGTTGGGCGAAACAGTGTTTGCATTGATCGACACGGGTGCCAGTATCAGTTGTCTTGCCTCGAGCTTTGGCTCGAAGGTGCTCCAAGAATATCCGACCTTGATTAAACCCTGGCGCACAGAAATCAGTACAGCTGATGGCACCAAACACCCTATACGAGGTAAACTAACCACACCCGTGACGTTCAGGGGTCAGACGAAGGATATTACGTTTTACATTATCCCGTCTTTGACTCAGAATGATGTGTACCTTGGCGTCGATTTCGTCCTTCGCTTTGGACTGGCCTGCGATTTATTCACAGATTTGTCTTTAAATACCAGATATGTCAACGAACTCATATCTCTTCCCGATAGGCATGAACTGACGCCTAACCAACGGCAACGCCTGGAAGCATCCATCGCTGCTTTTCCATCTTACGCTACCCAAGGCCTTGGCCGCACCACCCTAGTCTCACACGCCATCGACGTTGGCGATAGTAAACCGATTAAGCAGAGACTATGCCATCTCACCGGCCATGGGGAAATTGGTGTATGCGGAGCTGGATAGGATGCTCGAGTTGGGGGTCATAGAGGAGTCCCAAAGTGCCTGGCCATCACAGGTAACCTTGGTGGTGAAGCCAGGTAAATTCCGCCTCTGTCTTGATGCCCGTAAGGTAAACGCGGTTATCATCAAGGACGCGTACCCTCTTCCACTCATCGATGGAATACTAGGGAGACTGCCGAAAGCCAATTATATCACCAGTCTCGACCTAAAAGACGCCTTCTGGCAAATTCCACTCGATGAGGGGTCGAGGGATAAGACCGCCTTCACAGTGCCTGGACGACCATTATATCAGTTCGTCACAATGCCCTTTGGCCTGTGTAACGCGCCGCAAACGATCGGCTGATGGACAAGGTCATCCCACCTCACCTGAAACACCCAGTGTTCGTGTACCTGGATGATCTGTTACTCATCACGGAAACGTTCGATCAACACCTCCTACTACTACAAGAAGTAGCCCTGCACATCAGTAAGGCGGGACTCACCATCAACGTACAGAAAAGTAAGTTTGTCATGAAAGAAGTCCGATACCTAGGACATGTCATAGGACAATGCACTATCAAAACGGATCCAGACAAAACTCGTGCGATTGATGAGTTCCCCTTACCAAAAACAGTTAAGCAGCTACGACGTTTCCTTGGTGTGTGCGGTTGGTACCGAAGGTTTGTTCGGAATTACGCAACAGTTTCAGTGCCCCTGTCAGGCATGCTGCGGAAAGGGAAGTTCATTTGGACCAAACTCAGCCGAAAGGCATTTGAAGAGCTAAAACAAGCCCTCACATCAGCCCTGCTCTTGCACAGCCCCGACTTCACGAAGCCCTTCTCCATTCATTGTGACGCAAGTCAATATGGAGTTGGAGCCGTGCTGGTGCAATTGACCGATGAGGGAGAGGAAGCTCCCATCGCCTTCATGTCCAATAAGCTGAATTCGGCCCAAAGAAACTATACTGTGTCCGAGCAGGAATGTTTGGCAGCGGTAATGGCTGTGAAGAAATTCCGAGCTTATATCGAGGGCCACCAATTCGAGATCATCACGGACCACGCTTCGCTACAATGGTTGATGAACCAGGCAGATTTACATGGACGCCTAGCAAGATGGGCTCTGAAACTGCAAGGGTTCAAGTTTTCCATCAAACATCGGAAAGGGACCCAGAACATCGTACCCAACACTCTCTCACGAATGTTTTCCCCAGAGGGAGCTGAATTGACTATAAATGACGAGGACCCCATCGAAATAGATTTGGACAGCCCACATTTCGAATCAGACAGCTACAAAGAGTTGAGGCAAACCATCGCGACCCAACAATCGCAGCTGCCTGATTTGAAGGTAATAGACGGCTACGTGTATAGACGAAATGAATACGCCACTGGTGATCCATGGTAGGAAGAAGAGTCCTGGAAACTCTGGGTACCGGAGGAAATGACACAACATCTGATCCTCCGCGCACATGACCATCCTTTAAGTGCCCACGGAGGTTACGGTCGGACGTTACGGTGACTCAAGAAATACTTCTTTTGGCCTAAAATGGCATCCCAGGTCAAAGACTACGTGAGCGCCTGTGAGACCTGTAAAGGCACCAAAGCGCCCAACCAGCCTCTTCGACCTCCTATGGGTCAACTAAACGTTCCAGAACGCGTATCCCAACGCCTATACATCGATCTACTCGGTCCATATCCTCGGTCATCTATGGGACACATCGGAGCTATAGTCGTTCTAGACCAGCTCTCAAAATTCCCACTGGTGGAACCTATCCGTAAATTCACAACTCCATCTATCGTGAAATTCCTAGAGAACCAGGTATTCCATGTGTTCAGGGTTCCAGAGAGTGTGTACTCGGACAACGGAGTACAGTTCCGGTCTCGGCAGTTGGGCCTACTCGAGCAGTATGGCGTTGAACACCAACTGACGCCCATATACTCTCCTCAGTCTAATGCCTCCGAACGGTTGAACCGCACCCTATTGGCCGCGATCCGTTCCTACGTCCACCGATCTCAAAAAGATTGGGATCGGCGATTGTCTGCCATCACATGCGCCCTGCGATCCTCGTATCATTCCGTCACCGGTATCGCCCCTTACTTTGCCGCCTTTGGACAGCACATGATTTGCCACGGTAAATCATACCGGCTGTTACGGCAATTAAAGTGTTTGGGAGACCCCGTCGTTGCGCTCGAACGTCTAGGAGACCTCCGCCAACAAATCGGACGGAAGATTAAGGCCGCAGGAAGTGCAAATGAGGCGCAGTACAATCTCAGGTCACGATCTGCTAATTTCAAAGAAGGGGATGAAGTTTTCCGGCGAAATTTCCGGCAAAGTGACACCGCGGGGCATTACAACGCCAAGCTGGACAGGTGATGCTTGAAAAGTCGCATAAAGAAGGTAATGGGACCTAACCGTTACCTGATAACGGACCCATCGGGAAAAGAAGTGGGGATATACCACGCGAAAGACCTGCGCCGATAGATAATTAGTCACGTCTGTTTTGTCCGTCCGCATATATTTTCAAAAACGCGCAAGGGTTGTATACTTCCGGCCAAACATAAACATAAGTCAGTCCGTCCGTCTGTCAATTGTGTTTTCTTTTATTGTTCGTCACTTCGTGTCCTGACACCGAAGACAACCCATGGTACCCTGCAAGATCCTTCAGCTCCTTTTTCGCAATCCTCGTCGCCTTGGGATCGCGAGAAAATTAGCTGCCCTGTAATAATCGAGCAGTTAGTTAAATTAAGTATTTTTTTCTCTTCCTTTTTTCTCTTGAAATTATTGGATCAATCCACAGAGAATTCAAATTCTATTTATGTCAATTTATAGATTTTTTGTCTTATTTTATTTTTTATTATTTTTTTTCCGCACAACTAAAACTGCTCGATTATTCGGCGCCGGCAAAGGGTTAAAGGAAATTCAGGCATAATATGTCCCAGATCAACTAAACAAACGAAAAACCAGCTGCTTTGTGCAAATTGTATGGGACATCAATTTCCCTCCAATTTGATCACAACGAACGCAGCCCTTTAAGATTGATCTGGGACGATTTAAGATTTTTGACAGGGCGCAGGTGTGGTAATCAAGTGAAGGAGGAGGAAGTTAAGTTTTGGCGAGTGAAGAGTTTTTGTGACGTTCATAACTCGTTCAAGTAAGAACAAGAGTGCGTTGAACAAGAGGAAGAAATAACGAATTGGTGTGATTGTCCTCTTCAGAGTGATTGCCTTCTGCGAAAGGATCCCGATCATGTTCAACATTTAAAGGCAAAAACTAAAATTCCAGTGATATGGGATATGGATCCGTCTGATGTATGTGAATCAAGTGTATGGTGAGAACGAGATCTTTCGAGGCTAGTCGTCGTACACGCGAGCAGTTTAATTTCAGAATCTGGATTTGACAAGTTGTGCCCGATATTCGATTGGCAGTTTTATTTCTTGCCTGTGTTTAATTTGTTTATCGTATGTCCATCCAGAATTTGCAAAACTTTGACCCCTTTGCTGATGCAATCAATTGTGCTGATGATACTGTACAGCACGGACTTGTGCACATAAGAATTCACCAGAGAAATGGTCGAAAAACACTAACTACGGTGCAGGGCCTTTCCTCGGAATATGACCTGAAGAAAATTGTGCGAGCATGTAAAAAAGGAATTTGCGTGCAATGGCACAGTAATAGAGCGTCCCGAATACGTTGAAGTATTACAGCTTCAAGGTGATCAGCGAGAGAACATTTGCCAGTGGCTAACGAAATCTGTACTTGCGAAGCCAGATCAACTCAAGGTGCACGGTTTTTTTTTAAGCGAGACGAAGGCGCGTATGATCGAACAAAATTTTTGGACATACTGTAAAGAGAATTTATTCATCATTATCTTCATCCATCCCAAAGATAAATTCCCTGAAGCAACTATTGATTGCATTATTACGTTCGACCGTATACCGGTATTTGTTTGATCAGTTGTTATCACTGCCGTTTTATTACTTTTATCTCTTCCTGTATTAGCGGGGGCTATCACCATATTATCAACAGATTGAAACTGATTGCAGGAATTGTTTAGCCGAACCTGATTTTTATTCCGTGTCCATGAAGTTTATGGTTTATGGTTCGTGTAGTTCAGCGAAAGCACAGTGTTTGCCTTCAGGTGATAAGTCTTATTTGCCTTTGGCGCAGATTGACGGTTGGAAGTGAGTGGAACTATTTTCTGCGACGCAAAAATAGTCGACTGATTGTCTGCAACAATAGTGTTGGGCCCTTATGTAAATACTATTGTTAAAATTTTGGAAGCCTGGATATGCAATGGATTTCCTACTCTAATACTTACTTTAAACAACTTGTCAAAATAATCGAGACGACTAATTTCTACAAACGACTTGTTTAAATAATCGATAGAATAACATTTACCGTACAACAAGAGCGCCAGGAAGTTATTAAGACGGATCAACCCGTAAAACCTGCAAAACAGTCATTCAATGTTGTAAATGCCTGCTTTAGGACGCAGCCGACGGGCTTGCTATCTGTGTAGTCAAAAAGTTGCTATAACGGAAGAAAAATTTGAATTTCAGGACCACCCACATCATCAGCGGGCGCCCGACGAGGATGTTTGGGTGAGTACCCTTATATGTCATTATATATGTTATATTATATTATATATTTCTTTAATATTTTAAAAATTTTTTATATTATAAATTACTTTTCTATTTATATTATTTATAATTTAAATTAAATTATATTCTTATAGAAGTAATAATTTTACATAAATTATTATTTTTTTAAATAATGTTAAATATTATTTTTAAATTTATCTATATACACACTTTGTCATATCCATATATTTTTTTCTCTTTGGCACATTTTGATACATATACATATATTCTTTTTGCACACGTTGTTATATATATATATATATATATATATATTTTTTTTTTTTTGCACATTTAGATACATATATTTTTGCATATTTTTTTTGTTGCGATCAGTTTATACATAAAGCTTTGCGTTATATTCCACAAACATTATTTGAAGGGTAACCAGTTAATTTGTGTCGGAAGAATATTATTGAATTTTCTTATCGGAATATCGACCACAGATTATATATAAAAGACGAAATACTTGTGAAGAAACATAAGAATAAATGAAGTGCTAAATTTTTTTAGAAAATAGGTCTTTCCTTTCCGATAACCTTTGCCCGGGTATAGGACCCGGTACGGTGGCAGGCTGCCCCCTAAAAACATGAGCTAGCCGCCGGGTACTAACTAATCCTTCTTTGTTTCAGGTGACATCGCGGGTTGAGTGGCCCAAGCAGAGTACCTCTTCATGGCATAGCGTTATGCAATCGAATTGTATAATTCTATGGCATAAATTGGTCACCGGGGTACTTGCCTTCTGATGGGAAAGTTTATACAAGTCAAGTTGTATGAGTTTTTCACTCAGAAGAGGAATACCTGGCCACTGCAACAAAAATATGGATTTATTCCGTTTGGGTGGGTGCGAAGGGGCTCCATCACCACCCGGTTGCCCTTCTTTCATTTGTGGGCCATGAGCTTCGTCGGGTAACGACGAGGTTACCCCAAGTTCGCCTTTTTTTTCAGGTTCCACTTGTTCTCGGAACAAGTACTTTCTCTCTCGGTGTAGTTATCTACACTTTTTGCGACTTCGGTCGCCTCTTGATCGACTGACCACCAAATTCGTGAGTGCGAAATTTTTTGTAGTGGGTCCTCGTACTGGGGAAATGAACCCGCCCCACGACACCGCAATGCTAGCCTTCCAGCGCATTCACGCGTCCCCAGACGAGGGCATTCTCGGCAGATATTTTCATCTTCTCCTGCCGAGGCAGCAGAACATCGCTGCGGTCCTTTACGGACGGATTTTGAAACATTTAAATTCACTACAAATGGCGCCCAACGTGGGGCCCCGAAATGCCCGGCTGTATCATCAGTCGTGAGCACGAGACAGTCCATCGTCTCTAGGTGTCTCCACAAGGTGTTAATATTATTGGCGGGTAGGTAACTCCCGAGGGTTTTCGCACTAATCGTGCCCCAGCAACTAATAACTTCCGGACGTGTGTTGTCTTTGGACATCAATATCGTTTGGTCCTGCTTTTGATTTATACTTTGGTGGTTTACCACCATTGTATAACTAGTAAGGCCAAATGATATTAGAGTCCCTATTCGTGTTCGGAAGTTATTATCTCAACATTCATTTTGCGGAGGATTCTGATCCGCTTCCCAAACCAGCGGTGCCTGGGTGTCTTAAATTACATGGATTTTGATTTCATTGATTGGCTGATTAGCTAATCCATGACTATCCATGACAAGACACGCGCTGCTTATGGATCAGAATTCAACCCTGGGCTGACAAGTTGTAACTTGAAAAAACTTGCGGATGAGGGAGCACTTCTGAACCCTGATTCTCATGGCGCCGCAAGAGAGTTGTCCCTGAACACTACAGAAGGAATGTGCCATTGGTGTCCATACTTGGAAAGAAGGACGGAATGGAAAGACCGATTATTTTTTTTGATATTTCGATCACCAACTAAACCTTTTTCATACACTTTGTTTTTTTTTTTGAGGTACTTGTATAGTTCGCCAATGACGGCCACTTGATAGGCATATATTTTACATTACTTTTTCACATTTATTCGATTATTTTTATAATTATTCATTTAGGCATTTATTTAGAAAAATAAATTGGTTTAGCATGCCCACCAAAAGAACTCCAGAGAGGAGGAAGTTGAGATCAGATGCCGGACCAGCGCTCTTGTGCTCCATATGTCATGAGGACATGGATGAACTCACCAGTCAGCGTTTGCAGTGTGGACACAGGCTACACCAGCTGTGTTTGGTCCAACTGCGGCAGACCTCATCCACGTGCCCTCTCTGTCGTCAGCCTCTAGAAACCACCCAGCCAGCAACAGGACGACCTCAGTCCTCCAGCGCAAGTGGAACAGTGCCCAAAAGCGGACCCCGTCCTTCCACGACAAGGGGTGCACGAGAGGAAGACTACCGAGCCGAAGCAGTGCCCCCTGCGGAAGGGCCGAGACCCACCGTGGCTGTGGAGACGACAGTCCTACAGGATTTAATGGCGCTCATGCAGGACCTGACCACCCGGGTAGCCTCGCTGGAAAGGCAGAAGGAGAATCCAGTACCACCTCGGCCAAGAACGCCTCCGATGTGGGATTCGGACCCAAATCCATGGGATTTTCCGGTAGACTCGCGGCGCGATCACGAACGAATCCGGCCCGGTGCGGCAATGAATCCGTTGGCTCCAGTGTACCGACCCCGACTTAGCCAAGCACCGCCACCAACTCAGGCTCCAGTGATTGCGCCGGACCAACGCATCCATCCACACGCCACGTGTCGGCTGAAGCCGACGCAGATCCCCAGCATCATTCAGGGCTGGAATCTGCATTTCAGCGGGGAACCGAACACCATAACTGTGGAAGTTTTCATTGGTCGGGTGGAGTCGCTGATTGAGCAAATGTTAGCAGGAGACCACACGGGACTGGCAGGACATTTAGGGGAGTAGCACTTGAGTCATATTGGCGAATACATTTGGCCCCACCATCAATACGCTGGTCACGGTTGAAGGAGGTACTCCGCATGGAGTACCCTACGGTAGACATGGACAAATTGGTACTGGACAAAATTCATGCTAGATGGCAGCGTCCGGACGAGTCTTTCCATCAATATCGAGCAGATATTCTTCGGCTGAATGACCAGTTGTCAGAGCCGATGTCTTCCACCCAATTGCAGCGGTTGCTAAAGCGCAATCTAAGGCCGGAGCTCCGTCGCCATATCGTGAACTCCGATCCACAGAGTATGGAGGCACTACTGAGAACTGTGCGTCGCCTAGAAGGGTTTGAGGAAGACCTCCGGGACCGGCCCTACTTACTAGCTAGGACGGGTCCTCGGCGAGGAATCGCGGAATTGGCCCCAGATTATACCACCATGGATCTGGAGGAAGATATGGACCAGGACCAGCTTGCTGTAGTAGCGGTGGGAAGCCTTACAACCTGCTGGAATTGCAATCAAACCGGACACCGGTTCATTTCATGCCGAGCAGAGTGTAAGGTTTTCTTCTACGGTTGCGGCAAGCCGGACACTAACTTCCCTGATTGCCCTGAATGTGCCGCGCAAAAAAACGGCTGAAAGAGTACCCGACCACCTCAGCGGTACTCGAAGCCCCCGCAGTAGCTCCTCAGCCAGCTGCTCACCCCCAACAAACCTGACGTTAACACACCAGCCATGACCACTATGACTGCGGATGTACACTCTCTTCCGGAGACCTCGCCAACGACAATATTAAAGCGACCACCGCAGTCACTGCCAGAAGAACCCCGGCAGCCTCAAATACGCACTCTAAAACCTTATCATGTTCGACTGCAGGAATATCGGGTGGCTCGAGAGCGAATATTTGCTTCCGAAGTAGTCACTTCCCGCCCGCGCACGACAAAATGGTCAACCCGTCGTTGGCGGGATTTCCGCAAGAGAGTGCGCATCTGCCGTCAAACCTTAAACTCTTGTAACATCTCGGAGGTTACTGAGAATGAGATCAGACCTTATCATCCAATTAAAGTGTTGGGCGAGACCGTGTTTGCATTGATCGACACGGGTGCCAGTATCAGTTGTCTTGCCTCGAGCTTTGGCTCTAAGGTGCTCCAAGACTATCCGAACTTGATTAAATCCTGGCGCACTGAAATCAGTACAGCTGATGGCACCAAACACCCTATACGAGGTAAACTAACCACACCCGTGACGTTCAGGGGTCAGACGAAGGATATTACGTTTTACATTATCCCGTCTTTGACTCAGAATGATGTGTACCTTGGCGTCGATTTCGTCCTTCGCTTTGGACTGGCCTGCGATTTATTCACAGATTTGTCTTTAAATACCAGATATGTCAACGAACTCATATCTCTTCCCGATAGGCATGAACTGACGCCTAACCAACGGCAACGCCTGGAAGCATCCATCGCTGCTTTTCCATCTTACGCTACCCAAGGCCTTGGCCGCACCACCCTAGTCTCACACGCCATCGACGTTGGCGATAGTAAACCAATTAAGCAGAGACTATGCCATCTCACCGGCCATGGAGAAATTGGTGTATGCGGAGCTGGATAGGATGCTCGAGTTGGGGGTCATAGAGGAGTCCCAAAGTGCCTGGCCATCACAGGTAACCTTGGTGGTGAAGCCAGGTAAATTCCGCCTCTGTCTAGATGCCCGTAAGGTAAACGCGGTTACCATCAAGGACGCGTACCCTCTTCCACTCATCGATGGAATACTAGGGAGACTGCCGAAAGCCAATTATATCACCAGTCTCGACCTAAAAGACGCCTTCTGGCAAATTCCACTCGATGAGGGGTCGAGGGATAATACCGCCTTCACAGTGCCTGGACGACCATTATATCAGTTCGTCACAATGCCCTTTGGCCTGTGTAACGCGCCGCAAACGATCAGCTGATGGACAAGGTCATCCCACCTCACCTGAAACACCCAGTGTTCGTGTACCTGGATGATCTGCTACTCATCACGAAAACGTTCGATCAACACCTCCTACTACTACAAGAAGTAGCCCTGCACATCAGTAAGGCGGGACTCACCATCAACGTACAGAAAAGTAAGTTTGTCATGAAAGAAGTCCGATACCTAGGACATGTCATAGGACATGGCACTATCAAAACGGATCCAGACAAAACTCGTGCGATTGATGAGTTCCCCTTACCAAAAACAGTTAAGCAGCTACGACGTTTCCTTGGTGTGTGCGGTTGGTACCGAAGGTTTGTTCGGAATTACGCAACAGTTTCAGTGCCCCTGTCAGGCATGCTGCGTGCTGGTGCAATTGACCGATGAGGGAGAGGAAGCTCCCATCGCCTTCATGTCCAATAAGCTGAATTTGGCCCAAAGAAACTATACTGTGTCCGAGCAGGAATGTTTGGCAGCGGTAATGGCTGTGAAGAAATTCCGAGCTTATATCGAGGGCCACCAATTCGAGATCATCACGGACCACGCTTCGTTACAATGGTTGATGAACCAGGCAGATTTACATGGACGCCTAGCAAGATGGGCTCTTAAACTGCAAGGGTTCAAGTTTTCCATCAAACATCGGAAAGGGACCCAGAACATCGTACCCAACACTCTCTCACGAATGTTTTCCCCAGAGGGAGCTGAATCGACTATAAATGACGAGGACCCCATCGAAATAGATTTGGACAGCCCACATTTCGAATCAGACAGCTACAAAGAGTTGAGGCAAACCATCGCGACCCAACAATCGCAGCTGCCTGATTTGAAGGTAATAGACGGCTACGTGTATAGACGAAATGAATACGCCACTGGTGATCCATGGTAGGAAGAAGAGTCCTGGAAACTCTGGGTACCGGAGGAAATGACACAACATCTGATCCTCCGCGCACATGACCATCCTTTAAGTGCCCACGGAGGTTACGGTCGGACGTTACGGTGACTCAAGAAATACTTCTTTTGGCCTAAAATGGCATCCCAGGTCAAAGACTACGTGAGCGCCTGTGAGACCTGTAAAGGCACCAAAGCGCCCAACCAGCCTCTTCGACCTCCTATGGGTCAACTAAACGTTCCAGAACGCGTATCCCAACGCCTATACATCGATCTACTCGGTCCATATACTCGGTCATCTATGGGACACATCGGAGCTATAGTCGTTCTAGACCAGCTCTCAAAACTCCCACTGGTGGAACCTATCCGTAAATTCACAACTCCATCTATCGTGAAATTCCTAGAGAACCGGGTATTCCATGTGTTCAGGGTTCCAGAGAGTGTGTACTCGGACAACGGAGTACAGTTCCGGTCTCGGCAGTTCGGCCTACTCGAGCAGTATGGCGTTGAACACCAACTGACGCCCATATACTCTCCTCAGTCTAATGCCTCCGAACGGTTGAACCGCACCCTATTGGCCACGATCCGTTCCTACGTCCACCGATCTCAAAAAGATTGGGATCGGCGATTGTCTGCCATCACATGCGCCCTGCGATCCTCGTATCATTCCGTCACCGGTATCGCCCCTTACTTTGCCGCCTTTGGACAGCACATGATTTGCCACGGTAAATCATACCGGCTGTTACGGCAATTAAAGTGTTTGGGAGACCCCGTCGTTGCGCTCGAACGTCTAGGAGACCTCCGCCAACAAATCGGACGGAAGATTAAGGCCGCAGGAAGTGCAAATGAGGCGCAGTACAATCTCAGGTCACGATCTGCTAATTTCAAAGAAGGGGATGAAGTTTTCCGGCGAAATTTCCGGCAAAGTGACGCCGCGGGGCATTACAACGCCAAGCTGGACAGGTGATGCTTGAAAAGTCGCATAAAGAAGGTAATGGGACCTAACCGTTACCTGATAACGGACCCATCGGGAAAAGAAGTGGGGATATACCACGCGAAAGACCTGCGCCGATAGATAATTAGTCACGTCTGTTTTGTCCGTCCGCATATATTTTCAAAAACGCGCAAGGGTTGTATACTTCCGGCCAAACATAAACATAAGTCAGTCCGTCCGTCTGTCAATTGTGTTTTCTTTTATTGTTCGTCACTTCGTGTCCTGACACCGAAGACAACCCATGGTACCCTGCAAGATCCTTCAGCTCCTTTTTCGCAATCCTCGTCGCCTTGGGATCGCGAGAAAATTAGCTGCCCTGTAATAATCGAGCAGTTAGTTAAATTAAGTATTTTTTTCTCTTCCTTTTTTCTCTTGAAATTATTGGATCAATCCACAGAGAATTCAAATTCTATTTATGTCAATTTATAGATTTTTTGTCTTATTTTATTTTTTATTATTTTTTTTCCGCACAACTAAAACTGCTCGATTATTCGGCGCCGGCAAAGGGTTAAAGGAAATTCAGGCATAATATGTCCCAGATCAACTAAACAAACGAAAAACCAGCTGCTTTGTGCAAATTGTATGGGACATCAATTTCCCTCCAATTTGATCACAACGAACGCAGCCCTTTAAGATTGATCTGGGACGATTTAAGATTTTTGACAGGGCGCAGGTGTGGTAATCAAGTGAAGGAGGAGGAGGTTAAGTTTTGGCGAGTGAAGAGTTTTTGTGACGTTCATAACTCGTTCAAGTAAGAACAAGAGTGTGTTGAACAAGAGGAAGAAATAACGAATTGGTGTGATTGTCCTCTTCAGAGTGATTGCCTTCTGCGAAAGGATCCCGATCATGTTCAACATTTAAAGGCAAAAACTAAAATTCCAGCGATATGGGATATGGATCCGTCTGATGTATGTGAATCAAGTGTATGGTGAGAACGAGATCTTTCGAGGCTAGTCGTCGTACACGCGAGCAGTTTAATTTCAGAATCTGGATTTGACAAGTTGTGCCCGATATTCGATTGGCAGTTTTATTTCTTGCCTGTGTTTAATTTGTTTATCGTATGTCCATCCAGAATTTGCAAAACTTTGACCCCTTTGCTGATGCAATCAATTGTGCTGATGATACTGTACAGGACGGACTTGTGCACATAAGAATTCACCAGAGAAATGGTCGAAAAACACTAACTACGGTGCAGGGCCTTTCCTCGGAATATGACCTGAAGAAAATTGTGCGAGCATGTAAAAAATGAATTTGCGTGCAATGGCACAGTAATAGAGCGTCCCGAATACGGTGAAGTATTACAGCTTCAAGGTGATCAGCGAGAGAACATTTGCCAGTGGCTAACGAAATCTGTACTTGCGAAGCCAGATCAACTCAAGGTGCACGGTTTTTTTTAAGCGAGACGAAGGCGCGTATGATCGAACAAAATTTTTGGACATACTGTAAAGAGAATTTATTCATCATTATCTTCATCCATCCCAAAGGTAAATTCCCTGAAGCAACTATTGATTGCATTATTACGTTCGACCGTATACCGCTATTTGTTTGATCAGTTGTTATCACTGCCGTTTTATTACTTTTATCTCTTCCTGTATTAGCGGGGGCTATCACCATATTATTAACAGATTGAAACTGATTGCAGGAATTGTTTAGCCGAACCTGATTTTTATTCCGTGTCCATGAAGTTTATGGTTTATGGTTCGTGTAGTTCAGCGAAAGCACAGTGTTCGCCTTCAGGTGATAAGTCTTATTTGCCTTTGGCGCAGATTGACGGTTGGAAGTGAGTGGAACTATTTTCTGCGACGCAAAAATAGTCGACTGATTGTCTGCAACAATAGTGTTGGGCCCTTATGTAAATACTATTGTTAAAATTTTGGAAGCCTGGATATGCAATGGATTTCCTACTCTAATACTTACTTTAAACAACTTGTCAAAATAATCGAGACGACTAATTTCTACAAACGACTTGTTTAAATAATCGATAGAATAACATTTACCGTACAACAAGAGCGCCAGGAAGTTATTAAGACGGATCAACCCGTAAAACCTGCAAAACAGTCATTCAATGTTGTAAATGCCTGCTTTAGGACGCAGCCGACGGGCTTGCTATCTGTGTAGTCAAAAAGTTGCTATAACGGAAGAAAAATTTGAATTTCAGGACCACCCACATCATCAGCGGGCGCCCGACGAGGATGTTTGGGTGAGTACCCTTATATGTCATTATATATGTTATATTATATTATATATTTCTTTAATATTTTAAAAATTTTTTATATTATAAATTACTTTTCTATTTATATTATTTATAATTTAAATTAAATTATATTCTTATAGAAGTAATAATTTTACATAAATTATTATTTTTTTAAATAATGTTAAATATTATTTTTAAATTTATCTATATACTTTCTTGCACACTTTGTCATATCCATATATTTTTTTCTCTTTGGCACATTTTGATACATATACATATATTCTTTTTGCACACGTTGTTATATACAAGTATATATAATTTTTTTTGCACATTTTGATACATATACATATATTCTTTTTGCACACGTTGTTATATCTATATATTTTTTTTTGCACATTTAGATACATATATTTTTGCATATTTTTTTTGTTGCGATCAGTTTATACATAAAGTTTTGCGTTATATTCCACAAACATTATTTGAAGGGTAACCAGTTAATTTGTGTCGGAAGAATATTATTGAATTTTCTTATCGGAATATTGACCACAGATTATATATAAAAGAAGAAATACTTGTGAAGAAACATAAGAAAAAATGAAGTGCTAAATTTTTTTAGAAAATAGGTCTTTCCTTTCCGATAACCTTTGCCCGGGTATAGGACCCGGTACGGTGGCAGGCTGCCCCCTAAAAACTTGAGCCAGCCGCCGGGTACCTAACTAATCCTTCTTTGTTTCAGGTGACATCGCGGGTTGAGTGGCCCAAGCAGAGTACCTCTTTATGGCATAGCGTTATGCAATCGAATTGTATAATTCTATGGCATAAATTGGTCACCGGGGTACTTGCCTTCTGATGGGAAAGTTTATACAAGTCAAGTTGTATGAGTTTTTCACTCAAAAGAGGAATACCTGGCCACTGCAACAAAATTATGGATTTATTTCGGTTGGGTGGGTGCGAAGGGGCTCCATCACCACCCGGTTGCCCTTCTTTCATTTGTGGGCCATGAGCTTCGTCGGGTAACGACGAGGTTACCCCAAGTTCGCCTTTTTTTTCAGGTTCCACTTGTTCTCGGAACAAGTACTTTCTCTCTCGGTGTAGTTATCTACACTTTTTGCGACTTCGTTCGCCTCTTGATCGACTGACCACCAAATTCGTGAGTGCGAAATTTTTTGTAGTGGGTTCTCGTGCTGGGGAAATGAACCCGCCCCACGGCACCGCAATGCTAGCCTTCCAGCGCATTCACGCGTCCCCAAACGAGGGCATTCTCGGCAGATATTTTCATCTTCTTCTGCCGAGGCAGCAGAACATCGCTGCGGTCCTTTACGGACGGATTTTGAAACATTTAAATTCACTACAAAATTGTTTAGCTATATGACGAAAATTAGCGTTCTGTGAAAAATTCCTCGACTTAGAGCAACTCATGTTGTGCATCTTCGACCAACAGAAACCACTACAGCCAATACCATCCGCAAATTTGAAATCCAACATGCATTATTGGCCGGTACTCGACCAATCAGACCACATCCAGCACGTCGTGAAGTGAATATAGCGGCTGTAGCTGAGGGTGTGAATGAGGACGGTGTGTAGTGATTTAGGTAGACGAATTGTCCAGAAAGGACTGCAGCGTTGGTCTGCTGCCTCAGCGGAAGAGGATGTTAATTTGGTCGAGGGTGGCCTTGTCTGGGGACGCGTCAATGCGCTGGTAGGCTAGCGTGACGGTGTCGTGGGTCGGGTTTTTTTCCCCGGCACAAGGACCCACTACAGCAGAATTTTGCATTCACAATTCTGGGGCCAAAGCAATTTCGCCCCAAGTCGAAAAGGAGGTAACCAACTAAGCGTTGAAGGAAATTTCCGACTCAAAGGACAAATTGGACCTGGGGTAGACCGAAGGACTTGAGGGGAGTTCGTCATTACCGACGATTCTTATGGCCCGCAAATAGACGTAGGTTATCCAGATTGTAGCGGTGCCCCCTTGCACCCTCCCATCCACCCATGAGGTTCCCTCCTGGGATGACGCTTTGGACAACGAACTGGAATTGATGCTTTGGGCTGACGGATATGATGGTTTGGACCTAGTTGCTTTGCACAGTTGCACCGAGGTGAAACTCGTGTGTGAACGGCTTCAATTTAACTATCATACTGTCTCCGTCCCGGGAAAACCTTGGCAGGCCTCGGAGTTCGTTCGAAGTTCACACCTCTGGGTTGGTGCTGTACGTTCAGTTGAGACGGACTCCCGATTAGCGCTGGTCTGGCTCTGAGCACTTGTCCCCATAAGAGCTTGTTCCAACCCTCGCATGGACTTCCTGGTCTGCAAAGATAACCATGGGACCAAAAAGACGACTACACACACGAACGGAGATAGCGGCTCCGAGAGGGATACAACAAAACTGGAGCAAATAAAAAAAAAACTTAAAAAAGATTAAAAAAACCCAAAAAAAAGAAATAAAAAATGATAACGATGATGACGCAACCAGCGGTTGCAGCCACGATGTTAACAGTACATACGACGAATAATACAATGACAGTGAAGACGGACTAAAAACGAAGATTAGTAGACAGTCTGGTCCAGACTGAGATTCCTGTGGCGTTCGGGCGCAGCAAAAAATAATGCGAATACCAAAGCATCCTATGAAGGAAAAACGGGAAACTCTGCAGGACGCTTCAGGTGTTCGAGGGGCGGAAGAAAATATAAAGAACATTGAAAATTCGAGTGTCACTGCTGCGATAGTTACCGAAGCGACCGATGCAAGGGTCGTAACTCTCGATATAATAAAGAACCATCCTGAAGCCAACGAAGAGATTTCGGCAGGAAAAGTAACCAGTGACCAGACAAATCAAACGCCGTTGTGTGATTGCACCGCCAGTAGTATTGTCTTTGGAAACAGGAAGCGATAACCTCTTCCAAAGATGGTCGCAAAGTACAATCCGCCCAGCGACACGGAGAAGAAACGCTATTCCGAAAAGCGGGAGATGTTCTGAAAAGAATACAATCTGCATGCGACTCCCCAAAAATCATCAAAGCAGTAAAGATTGGGCTCCTTGAACTAGAAGAGCTCCTAGACCGCATAGGACATTACGGGAGGAGCTGGTTAAAAGCTACAGACGAGCAGAAGGCAAAAGAAGTGCTGGGAGGCGAAATCTGAAGGGGACACGCAGATAGCTCCACCATTAAAAGTCAATATAACAATGGCGTCTAGCCCAATCGAAGGAGATTGGAATAGAAGAAGGAAAGAAGAGGCACTTGATGGGCGTGGAGCACCAGATCACGGGCTCCAGACAGTGCTTACAAAAGGGGCGAAGAAAGCCATTAAGAAACTTCTTCAAAAAGTGCCAGAAAGTAAAGTTCGCACGGACGCCCAATCAGAAAAAGGACCTGATGCAAAACAGGAGAGGTAGAATCCCCGACGAAGACCCCGGCAGCAAGCGATGCTCGAAAAACCTCAAGATGGCCGATCCTACGCGGAAGTTCTGCAGGACACCAGGGGAAACGTAAGGCCCCAAGGCACCAACACTACCATTAAAGGAGTACGACCAACGTGGTCGGGCCACATACTGGTCGAATTTGGAGCAGAGACTGACAATAAGGAAGCATTCTGTGACACAGTAAAGAAAATCGTAGGCAAAAAGCGTAATTATACCCTCGCTCGAGCCGATAGCAACGATCGAAATAAGAGACATTGACTTGACCGAAAAGGATTCCGAACAATTCCTGAACAAAGGTAAAGTACGAATAGGGTAGGTTGTCTGTAGGATACGGTGAAGAGCAATGCCTCTTCAATGTTTCAAATGCCATGGCTATGGTCACACTACACATGTATGCAAAGCACCAAATAGGAGTTCTCTATGTTACAAATGCGGTGAAATGGGACATAAAAGAAAAGAGTGAACGAAGAAGGCATACTGTATTCTTTGCAATTATGCTGATCCAAGATCTGATTTTTGACAAGACTTGGGATCAGGAAAATGCTGGGTGTTCGAGGAAGCCCTGGCCAAGGCAAAATCAGAACTTCGATGACCCGCATCCTGCAGCTAAACCTACACCACTCTGGAGGGCGATGTCTCGAACGCAGAGGGCAACGTGCTGATTGGGGAAGACTTAAATGCTAATGCAATCGAATAGGGCATGCCTTAAACAGATCCGCGGGGAAAACGAGTCCTGGAAATGGCGGCCAGGACGGCGCTCGTCGTACTAAATACCGGAAATACGCTGACTGTCCACCGTATCGGCTGTGAGGGAACCATACCGGACGTGACATTTGCCTCGGAGTCCTTAGTACGGATGATACACAATTGGGAAGTACTAGAGGACTACTCAGCTAGTGATCATCAGTGCATTCTGCTTGAGATGAGTAATGTTGTCTCCCGACGTCCATGCTCTCGAATTTCTGCAACAGGATAGAACATCGGAAGGATGGACGTCGAGAGGTTCATCGAGGTGGTCACAGCAGGTGAGCCGCTGCAAGGAGCTTCGGAGGGGACAGAAGATTTGGCAAGTCAAGATGTGTTGAACTGCTACTGAGACAGAAGATGCCAGATGAGTCGCGCTTGATCGACTATGCGGATGATGTTTCGAGAATCCCTAGAGCAAGGATGATCAGTATTTTAGACTTACGAATCGAATCGAAGCCATCGGTGAGGTACCTGGGGCTACTGATTGACTCAAAGATGAGTTTCTCTGAGCAAATCAGGGCAACGGCTGAGAAGGCTGCTTCAGGAGTATCGGCTCTGAGTCGACTTATTTCCAAGATAGGGGGACCCAGCCCGTCAAGAAGACGCCTCTTCATGAGTGCTGTAGGGCCAGTGCTACTGTACGGAGTGACGCTCTCAGCAAGGAGGTGTACCGAAAACGCCTGGCACAGGGATCAGGAAAATGCTGGGTGTTCGAGGAAGCCCTGGCCAAGGCAAAATCAGAACTTCGATGACCCGCATCCTGCAGCTAAACCTACACCACTCTGGAGGGCGATGTCTCGAACGCAGAGGGGAACGTGCTGATTGGGGAAGACTTAAATGCTAATGCAATCGAATAGGGCATGCCTTAAACAGATCCGCGGGGAAAACGAGTCCTGGAAATGGCGGCCAGGACGGCGCTCGTCGTACTAAATACCGGAAATACGCTGACTGTCCACCGTATCGGCTGTGAGGGAACCATACCGGACGTGACATTTGCCTCGGAGTCCTTAGTACGGATGATACACAATTGGGAAGTACTAGAGGACTACTCAGCTAGTGATCATCAGTGCATTCTGCTTGAGATGAGTAATGTTGTCTCCCGACGTCCATGCTCTCAAATTTCTGCAACAGGATAGAACATCGGAAGGATGGACGTCAAGAGGTTCATCGAGGTGGTCACAGCAGGTGAGCCGCTGCAAGGAGCTTCGGAGGGGACAGAAGATTTGGCAAGTCAAGATGTGTTGAACTGCTACTGAGACAGAAGATGCCAGATGAGTCGCGCTTGATCGACTATGCGGATGATGTTTCGAGAATCCCTAGAGCAAGGATGATCAGTATTTTAGACTTACGAATCGAATCGAAGCTATCGGTGAGGTACCTGGGGCTACTGATTGACTCAAAGATGAGTTTCTCTGAGCAAATCAGGGCAACGGCTGAGAAGGCTGCTTCAGGAGTATCGGCTCTGAGTCGACTTATTTCCAAGATAGGGGGACCCAGCCCGTCAAGAAGACGCCTCTTCATGAGTGCTGTAGGGCCAGTGCTACTGTACGGAGTGACGCTCTCAGCAAGGAGGTGTACCGAAAACGCCTGGCACAGGTACTGAGAAGAGGAGCACTGAGAATTGCATCTTCGTATCCGACAGTCTCTGATTCGGCGGTGAAAGTCATTGCAGGCGTGATACCTGTCGGCCTCCTTGCCAGAGAGCGCCACTCAATTTATCTGCGTCAAAACGAGGATGCGAGGGAGATGGTTTTCCGCGAAGAGAGACGGCGCTCACTCAACTATTGGCAGCAGTCTTGGGTGAATTGCACGAAGGAAAGGTGGACTACGCGCCTCATCCCGGATGTCAGACCGTCGTTAAATTGAAGGCATGGTGAGACTGACTTCTATCTGACCCAGCTTTTGAGCGGGCATGGGTGTTTTCAGTCTTACCTGCACAAGATTGGTAAGTCACGGTTCCCTGATTGTCGGTTTTGCCCAGGAGAGGAAGACAATGCCTGTCACACATTTTTTGGGTGCATATAATGGGACAGGCTGCGAAGGGCGGTCTACAGGGAGACGGGGGAGCACACCCCGGATAATATAGTTGTGGTGATGCTCGAATCGGTTGACGATAGGAACCAGGAGGCACATTATATTCGGGCAGTCCTATAAGATAAAAGGGACTCACAGCAGCCGGGGTCGTTTAGGCTGGGAATCGCTTTTTCTCACTTTCTCTTCACCTCTCCCCAGCTTTAAGGTATCCCACGGCTCTCAGGTTGACAGGAGAGGTGTTTAGTGGTTAATCTAGTCGGCTTCTTGCAAACATGGGAGTCCCACACTCTTTGCGTAAATGGGCATTCACCTTCCTACCACAAAACAAACAAAAAAAATACCTCGTCAGTTTGAACGAAATCGGAAGACTTAAAGTGTAAAATTAATAATTCATTTTAGTTTTTTGTTACCTTAGGTATTTCTGTGCGTAGTTTTACTATAAAACCTAAAGTATTCATGTGTTCCAACTAGTAGAGGTGAGAAATAGAACGCTTTACCGCGGAATAATATTTATTAGTTGCATTGGGAGAGAAAAGTAAAATTTTAGAAACGATAGCATTGAGTGAGTAATTGTCACAAGATCATATCAAGTTTATGCTCCGCTTACTCAACCATAAATAAAGTGTATAAAAAAATTGACCTTCATTTGAAATTATTCGTATTTTTTTCAGAACTATAATTTAATCTAATAAATGAGTTTACTTATCCGTCGTCATGCCAGAATCATTACTTCAAAATTCGCATTTCGATTTGTGAAAAAAATACCGAAAAACAATACATTTTGCTTTAGTATGTTTAATCATAAAATTACATATTTTTACGTTTACTTTAACGTTACGTTTCTTTAGATGCAAATAGTTACTAATTTGCTGGTATTTATTTAATTGATCTAAATAAATTCTCTAATCTAAGTTTAGTTTAACTTTAATCGAAAATCCTTATTTATCTTTATTTTGATTTCAGTGGTAACCATTAATGTAGTTTTAAGTTATTGATTATTCTATACAAGGAAAAACGAAATAAAAAGTTACGCTTTGTAATACCAAAATCAATCACATCAAAAAAGGACGAAATATTGATAATATATGTACTTAATTATGAGATACTTCAATGAAGTTTTGATTATACGAATTAGTTTGCCCAGTGATTTCAGGGATATGGACTACATTTTCACTTGCCCGGATGATTTTGGTGTATTTTTCTTCCTCACTCACATTCCATGTGCTCAAATTTATCATAATTTTACTTATTACCAAAACTGACGTTAGATAGAAAGCCATATGGTAGAAATTTGCATATGCATTAGTCGGCCTACTATGGACAAACTTCCGTGAGCTGTCAACCAACTGTGGCATAAGCAAATGCTTATATCGCATAATATGTACAATTTTCCGAATGTAAAATGAATGAAACGCATTCCGTGCATCCTTAAAATTCACCTTGCACTGCCCACTGTACTCCTAAACTTTTTAAGACGAGCAAATGAAGCATATGTTTTGCACTTACCACTGATAGCTCAACGTTGAGAAGTAAACAAACTCTTATTCTTTCACTTTGGAAGGCAATAAAAATAAACGGGTTTAATAACTGAAATAATTTTCACTTCACTAGGACCGCTATTGTGTTCTCCACGGGCCATTTGTATTTCACTTTAGAAATCTGTCTCAAAACGGTAGAAAACTACGAATTTTCGTTGGAACCTCCATAATTCTTCATATGCCGCCATGTGAGTTAGCCAGCGAAGTCGGCCTACTAATGGTCATGTGTGTGGTAGTAAGCGCTGCTGCCATATGGCTTCCTATCTAAAGTCAGTTTTCTTATTACACATAATAATTATCCAAAAATTCTATCGTAGTTTCTATATATAGTAAATTTGGCATATCAAATATAAAGAGGAAAATGCAAAATTTTTTCCCTACTGTTCTGCAAATATTTTTTGTGTTTATGTAACGCGGTGTTCATATATATATATATATATATATATATATATATATATATATATATATATATATATATATATATATACATATATATATATATATATATATATATATATATATATATATATATATATATAAGTAAATATATATACTTATATATATATATATATATATATATATATATATATATATATATATATATATATATATATATATATCATATATCATTTGAGTTGATTAAATTCACTGTGAACTCACTCATGTATGAAAAGGAAAAACAGTTCCTTTATTCTCTCGTTGTTTGTGGTGTAAAAGTGATAGTAAAAACAAAAAACGTGCAGTGTTAACAAGGTGCGCGTTTAAAAATTTTACGATGATTTTGTTGTTATTAATTTCTTGTGTTCTTTGTAAAATATTAATAGGTCTCCATTATAGCGTTTAAGTTTAGACTTAATTTAAGGTCATTTCAATTGTTTCCCTTATATTTGGCTGGAAAATGTATTTTTGGGTTCACTTGAAAAATCCTTGTTTGACTTGTTTATCCTAACACTAATAAATATTCCGTGTGTGTATGACAACCTTAATTCGACAATATAGACATGGTTGGTACGCAAAAGTTTTGTATAAAAAAAGGTATATTTGCAATAAAGCGTATAGTGTAAAAATATCACTTGCACTATGACGAATATTATTTAACGTATTCCTTATAAATAAATGTGTACGCTTTTTTTAGTCTTATAAAAATGTTTGTTGTTGCCTTTGCGATGAATTCGTTCTTTAATAGGAAAGTTAACAAATTACTTTGGTTCGTTTGCTCCATTCCATCAAAACGATTTGTATGTTTCATTCAAGACAACAAAAAGAATCCACTTGTTTTGAACTACGTACTTTGAGAATGGAACACTGGAGTGGAACATCAACTCAAATTTTGTCATCATTTCCCGATGAGCCACGAACGTTCCTCTTCTGATTTAATTTTGGAAGGGTGTAGTCTAAAAAGGGAGCTACAGTTTAGGAATATTTGAATATGTAAATGTTAACTGCCATTGCATAATTGATTGATAATGTTCCTATTTCAGACTTGAATAGTTTGTAAAACTTTATTTAGATAAAAAGAAACTCACAGCGACATTTAATAAGCAAAAACTAAATCTGTTCCTTAGGTACTTACAAATTCAACTACTACTAAAATTATAATCGTTCATTCTTTTATAATTTTTCACCTCCCTTTTCCTTTCATAACCAGGCTTTGGATCGTCTTCAGTGGAATTAAGGTGAAATGTATAATCGTTGAGCTTGACCTTCGCTATGTGTTAGAGAACTACATGCCTTTAAGGTATACTAATTTGTTAAGATATCGCCTAGCAGAAATTTATTCTGATTTCAATTTCGCAATAAAATAGTACTTTGTGTTGATTTTTTTTACTGCTATAAGCTTAAATAACAAACTGAAGTGTCGTTTGTTGTCCACTCGCTCACCATATGCAACAAAGAGTTGCTTTTCGATGCATGCCACTTGAACGTTTTTAAGTGTACTATTTAGAGTAAATAAAAGTTTCTCGTAGCTGGCAGTAAATTGCCTTACAGTCAGTATATTGCTATATGCGAGACTTGATCGAATGGATCAAAAATAGCTTAATGATATCTTGATTCAATTTATATGAGGGAACAAATTTGAGCATATATTGGTTATAAATACGTCGTCTATTACTGTTGAATTTCTCAAACCAGTGATTAGTCCCAAAATGAATTATTCTGTACCCCGATATTAAATTTATCTCTTTGATATAGGCTATAAAATTGATCAAAAGTTTGAATACGAAATTCGAATTAATTGTCCAAAGCATCTTTTTGAAGAGTTCATATATCCTTCTGCTTGTTAATATAAAAATCAATTATTTCGAAATTACTTTTATTCATTTGAAAATTCAATGATATGATAAATGGAATTCATTCTATATATGCCTACAGTTAAAAGAATAATTCTAACAACTCCGGGATTCTGCTTTCCGCTTTCGAGGGTGAAATAGCTTCCACATCCAGAGAGGCACTTGAAATCAATACTGTCGCTAAACTCGTTGCATTTGCTTGCAAAAATAAAAATGTGTCTGAGATCCAGATTAGATTTCTAAAAGTAAACAGTTTACCGATAGTTGCCCATTAATAATATTTTCATCTCCATATATTCGTATATCCAGTATCATTTAACAGACTCCTGGAAAAAGAAATAAAATTGACTTCATTAATAAAATTATTCAAGCAATATGCTAGCAAAACTTGCCCCCAAAATGCAGCTGCTACTACGCGAAAACTAATCGAATAAAATGGTCGCCACCGAAATGTAAACATAATCATGCATGAATTGGAAGCAGTGATTTTGAATGAAAAAACACTTCTAAATATTGTATTGTGCTTTCTACATTTTATGTTGTTACTTACCTATGAAATGATACTCCTGTGGGTTGACGGTGCGTTCTATTATTGCATATTTTCACAATGCACATGATTTTAGAAACTTCATTTGGATTTTCCTTCTTTTCCGTCGAAATATAAAGTTTTCTCACTTGCAATCTAACCGATAGATTGTCTCTTATTGTCTTGTTCATGAATAGCGCACAAATCACAAATTTTCACTGATTTTAACTAAAAATCCTACAGCAAACGAGTTTGTTTACGCGATTTCAGAGCCGAATTTGACAGCGAATGCAAAAAAATCATATGATAATATGAAGATTTCTCCTTATCGACAGCGAGAATTGATGACAAGAAAAATCAGTGTTCCATTAGCATCGGGCCGTTCCTGTTAGCTACCTGTTCCAATACTACGTATGAGAGAGATTCAGATCCATAATCTTTGAGAATGGAACACTGGAGTGGAACATCAACTCAAATTTTGTTATCAATTCCCGATGCGCCACGCACGTTGCTCTTTTGATTTAATTTTCGAAGGGTGTATTTTAAAAAAGGAGCTACAATTTAGAAATATTTGAATATGTAAAAGTTAACTGCTATTGCATAATTGATCGATAATGTTCCTATTTCAGACTTGAATAGTTTGCAGAACTTTATTTAGATAAAAAAAACTCGCAGCGACATTTAATAAGCAAAAACTAAATCTGTTCCTTAGATAATTACAAATTCAACTATTACTAAAATTATTATCGTTCATTCTTTTATACTTTTTCACCTCCATTTCCCTTTCATAACCAGGCTTTGGATCGTCTTCAGTGGAATCAAGGTGAAATGTATAATCGTTGCGCTTGACCTTCGCTTTATGTGAGAGAGCTACATATCTTTAAGTTGTAATAATTTGTTGAGATATCGGCTAACAGAAATATATTCTGATTTTAATTTCGCAATCAAATAGTATTTTGTGTTAATGTATTTTACTGCTATAAGCTTAAATAACAAACTGAAGTGTCGTTTGTTGTTCATGTGCTCACCATATACAATAAAGAGTAGCTTTCCGATGCATGTCACTTGAACATTTTTAAGTATACTATTTGGAGTAAATTAAAGTTTCTCGTACGTGGTAGTAAAATGCCTTACAGTTTGTATATTATATTGCTATGGCCGAGACTTGATTGAATGGATAAAATATAACTTTATGTGATCTTGAACTAATTTGTACGAGGGAACAAATTTGAGAGTACTATTGTTTATAAATATGTCATTTACTACTATTGAATTTGTCAAATCAGTGATTAGTGCTAAAAATCCAACGCTTTTCTTTAAATGAATTATCCTGCGCCCCAATAATAAATTTATCTCTTTGATATAGGCTATAAAATTGATCAAAAGCTTTAATACAAAATTCGTATTTGTACAAAGCATATTTTTGAGGAGTTCATATATCCTACTGCTTGTTAATAAAAAGACTAATTATTTCGAAATTACTTTTATTCATTTGAAAATTCAATAATATAATAAATGGCATTCATTCGATATATGCCTACAGTTAAAGGAATCTGCTTTCCGCTTTCGAGGATAAAATAGCTTCCACATCCAAAGAGGCACTTGAAATCAATACTGTCGCTAAACTCGTTGCATTTGCCTGCAAAAATAAAAATATGTCTGAGATCCAGATAAGATTTATAAAAGTAAACAGTTTACCGATTGTTGTCCATTAATTATTTTTTTATCCCCATATATTCGCATGTCCAGTATCATTTAACAGACACCTGGAAAAAGAAATAAAATTGATTTCATTAATTAAATTATTCAAGCAATATGCTAGCAAAACTTGCCCCCAAAATGCAGCCGCTACTACGCGAAAACTAATTGAATAAAATGGTCACCATCGAAATGTAAACATAATCATGCATGAATTGAAAGCAGTGATTTTGAATGAAAAAACACTTCCAAATTTTGTATATTCTTTACTACGTTTTATGTTGCTACTAACCTAGGAAATGCTACTCCTGTGGGCTGGCGGGTCGTTCTATTATTACATATTTTTTCAATGCTCCATATTTTTGAAACTTCTTTGCATTTTCTTAATTTTTCGTCGAAATATAACGTTTTCTCACTTGCAATCTAACCGATAGATTGTCTCTTATTGTCTTGTTGATGCACAACAGATAAATCACGAATTTCCACTGATTTTAACATCCAAATTACACAGCAAACGAGTTTGTTTACGCGATTTCAGAGCCGAATTTGACAGCGAATGCAAAAAAATCATATGATAATATGAAGATTTCTCCTTATCGACAGCGAGAATTGATGACAAGAAAATTCAGTGTTCCATTAGCATCGGGCCATTCCTGTTAGCTACCTGTTCCAATTCCATAATGATTTGAGCCTGCATATAAGTGATAGGTCGTGTTGCCTCGCGTTCGCAACTCTGTACGGGCTATGTATGAGTTGATATTGAGATTTGTTAGGGGAAAGTTGACAAAACTTTGCTTCTTCTTGTACGTCTGAGTCGGCAGAAAAAAATCTTTTCAAATGTCCAACTAAAATAGGGGGCAACTTCGATATATACATTTTATGATCGCGTCATACTTTAGGAGAACCTAAGCAGAGTTGCAAATAGCAAATGACTATGTAAGCTTGGTGTAAAAATAAACAATTATCATCTCAGGTATCATGATTCACAGATTAATCACTATGATTTTCGGGATACTGAATCATTTCTCATATTGCTTCTCCGCGGTGTTGTCCTTTGACCAGCTAAATTAAATACAGATTAAAGAATCCACTTCATTGAGTATTCAACACTCCGTGATGCATCATCGATTAAAATTAAGCTGCTCTACCGATAATTCTCGCTGTACTTGGTGGAGCGCCTCACAAACACACGCTTACTAACTAGTTTACCTCGACATAGGCTTTCCTACTCCCTGCTTTTGCTTCCGTTTCTGCGATTGAATTACACTTGTTGCGTATGTGATCACCGTAGAAATTCACTTCAGGCGTGTGATAGCGTGAATGAATCATAACCGGCATTGGATAAGATCGCCGCCGATAATTCATTTAGCAAAAACCCAATGCATTTCATAGGTAACAGCGATCGTCTAGCCGTATCTCCTCTTATTGTATGTGCTGGGGTTCCTGTTGAGGAGTTCCACAATTCCGATTGAACGCCTCCCAAGTTGTTAATAATGTAGATCCCTGTAAACGCCAAAAGTCGTGTGCAAGGTAGAAATCAAGAAGTCATGAAAATGATTCATCACATAAATACCTGTAAAATCAGCAACACGTCTTCTTCCTTCCCACTAGAATCATTTGCTATGGTGTACCCTCCTGCTCTCCACATAAACGCAGAAAACGTAAGTCGATGGAAATTTTAGCTGTGAACCACCGAAGGTCACTTCGCGGATTTACTCACTGAAATTCGGTGCAATTTTGAGCTAATACAGGACGACGAAAAATGCCCTAGATTTCTCCAGATCTCGAAATGAATTTTTCGCTTAATTTCAGTCTCACCTGTGTTCTTCGACCCAAACAAATTTTGCAACACAAATAATGGCAGTTATGCCAAGCGGTCGAAGAAAATTTGTCTTGATCTCGAAATCTTGCGCGATGCAATGAAAACAATCAACCAACGGTCACGTGGACTGACTCTTGGGACTTGAATTTTTTGTGGACTTCTGGGCCTCGATTGCGATTTGCAACGATTTGGGTTGGTTGGGTTTTATGGCGACCACAGAGTTTTGCGCGACTCCTCACTACTTGATCCTGGGTCGACTTTTCGATTGGATAACGTTCTCCGGACTGTATGGGGTAGTCGCAGATTTGCGTATTGGACGGCGAAAGTAGCTCAATCCTAACAACACGCTCGTGGGATGCCCTACGTTGGTTTTTCACGTTTTTCGACAAGGGAAATGTGATTTTCGTTGGGTTAGCTCGAATAACGCAAAACCGGGGTTTTCGCTCTTGCACTTCGAGATCCACTCGAATTTAACTGTTTTCGCTTGCGGGGTTAGAATAGAGCTCAATTGATCACACAACGAGGGAACGAAAACAATTTTGCACCATCTCCGTACGTACCATTTAACCCGAATGTAGGCTAGAATTTTTAACCCTTAAAACTTTAGCGAAAAGCACAAGGCACTGTCACTCCACTTAGTTGAGAAAAACGTGCCGCGATCAGCCCAATCGTCTCGCTTGGTTGTTCTATTCCGACTCCCCGTTTGCTGTTCGTCACGCCTTACGGGACCTCGAAAACAGCTACTCTTACGGCCGCACTAGGTTGCATTCGACAATGTCATACATGGACGGAATGCACTAAATCAGTGTTCCCAATTCCGAGATTGGCGGATTTAAAATTTTTCATGAAAAGTTAACTGAACTAAAGAAAAATTAAAAAGATTCTAAATAGTAATAGAAGTTAAATCTCATGAAGAAATCAATTAAAAGGAAACGTTTAAATTTCATATAAATGAAAATTGATATAAAATTAGATTGCATTATTACAAATAATAGGAAAGAAAGCTTTTTCACAAATTACAATTATGAATGGAAGTAATTTAATATTTTTCTAAATCTGCCATTAAAATTTCGGATAGGAGGTAGGAGCAGTTTGCTTGTGTGACTGCTCGACTACTACAGGAGACGAATCGATTCGGCGTCGTTCTCAACAGCTTGATTTGTCATATGAAACAACTTGCCGTATTTTACGTAAAAATCTTAGTTTTAAGGCATGCAAAGTTCAACTCGTATAAGAATTGAAACCGGGTGACTTAGATTTGCATCGTATTTTTGGTGAATGGGCTGTGAATTAGGTCAATGAAAATCCGTTGTTTTATCGCGAAATTTTGTTCAGTGACGAGGCGCATTTTTTTCTTAATAGATACGTCAATAAACATAATTGCCGTATTTGGGCTGATGAACAACTTAAAGAGCTTCAATAGCTACCACTATAGCCACAGAAATGCACAGTTTGGTATGGTTTATGGGCCGGTGGTATCATCGGTCCATATTTCTTTAAAATTGAGTCCGGTCAGAACGTAGCCATCAATCTCGACCGATATCGCACCATTACGGATTTTTTGCCTCCTAAAATTAAGGTCCGTTCACCAATAAACTTTGGTTTCAGCAAGACGACGCTACTTTTCGTAGCGCGAGAGAAACAGTGGACCTATTGAGAAATTATTTTGGTGAAAACCTAATTCCACGTTTTGGACCAGTAAACTGGCCGTGTAGATCCTGTGATATCACACCTTTAGAGCATTTTCTTTGGAACTGCACATTTTCTGGTCTTCATGGATAAGCCAGCTTCAATCGACGCTTTGAAAGCCAACGTTATGCATGTCATTCGCGAGATACCGGTCATTATGCTGGAACGCGCTGCCCAAAATTGGACCCACAGGATGGACCATTTATTGTTGTGTTGGGAGGTAAATTTCATTTACACACAGAGTGTGGGACTCCCATATTTGCATGTGATTGAACTAAGTGGCGCTTGTTCAACTGTGCACCCAGCGACTAGAGTCACAACATCATCCGCGCATTCAATCAAGCGCGACTCACCTGGCATCTGCAGTCTCAGTAGCCCATCGTAAGACACGTTCTACAGGTTTGGACCAAGGATAAATCCCTGGGCAGTACCCGATGTAACCGCCATCTTTCGTAGGCCCTGTTTTGTGTCGTAATGCAGCCTTCGGTCCTTCAGGTAGTCCCTCATAAGCCGCATTAGATATTCTAAAACTTGAAAAGGGTTTTCTAGCGTATCCACAATATCCATCCATCTAGCGAAGTCGAAAGCATTCATGACGTCGAGTGTCACCAACATGATGATCCGTCGCAGTATGTGCCCACTTAAAAAGGATAAAAAAACCCAAAAGAAGAAATAAAAATAATTACAACGACGACGCAACCAGCGGCTGCAACCACGATGTTAACAGTACATCGAGAGTGGTACTAACGATGACAAAAACGACGAATAATACAATGACAGGGGCTACCTACCTGCCAAAACTCTGGACACCTTGTAGAGTCACCTAAAGATGTTGGGGTTTCTCGTGCTCACGACTGATGATACAGCCGTGCTTTCTGGGTCCCACGTTAGGCACCATTTTGTAGTAGAATAGGTCAATATAAATGTCCGTGAGGGACTGCAGTGATGGTCTGCTGCCTTAGTGGAAGAGAATAGTGAGTTCCGCAAGGTCAGCCTTGTCTGGGGACGCGTGAATGTGCTGGCAGTCTAGCGTTGTGGTGTCGTGGGGCAGATTCTTTACCCCCTAGCACAAAACTCACTACAAAAATTTTTTTCGCATCCACGAATTTGGAAACGGTCTTTATATTATCACCCGGAGTCGAGAAAGGAGTTAATCGGCTAAGGATTATGAACTCACTGGTTCAGAGTCTAATAGGGCCTTGTGAAAATGGACGGACTTGAGGAGGCTTCATCGTTACTGACGATACTTATGGCCAACAAATAAGAGTGGGATATCCAGGTGGAACCAGTGCCCCCTCGCACCCTTCTAACCGGATCAAGATCCAAACGTAGATGTGGCCATGTATTTTCCATTTGAGTGAAAAACTCATACAAACATAATTTGCATGAATTTTTCCATCAAATGAGAAATACAAACGTTGGATGGAATCACATAACTCTATACCAATAAAAGGGCAAGTGAGCGAAAGGCCACTCTACCCGACAAGAGTCCCTATAAAACAAAAGAAGGGAAGAGCGCACCCAATGGCTAGCCCATTTCAGTGGAGGAGCCTCCCATCGTCGCGTGTCCTATACCTGGTCAGGTTATGAGAAAGGGAAAGAGCGGGGGTACTATTTAATTCAACATCTTTTTATTCGACTTACTCTCTTACTAACCAAATGACAAAACATGAAGTGAAGTATCTGAACTCAAAAAATGGACCAAAAAAGTTGTATTCACCGGAATTTTCATTAACAAATAAAGTCAAGAATATATATTAGAAGTATTAATAAATTTTAATTAAATGAAACTTAAATTTTTTTCTTATTTTTAAAATATAAAATAAATTTATATGCAAAACAAAAGAAACCAAGAGGGTACTTACCCAGCGCTCGTTGATGGTGAGGGCGATTGCAAATTTGTCGACTTTAGACTTTTCGATATTCTCGGAAATTTACGGACAATACATTGCAATAAAAATATTTACTGTATAGCTTCAGCAGACTCAGGATTTCTTTACGATCACTTGAATATTTGATAAATTTAAAATAGTAAAATTTTACGAATTTTTTGCAAATCGACTGGTAAAGAAAACAATGTTTATTTCCATTAACACTTAATATTATGTATAGCACCCCCTAAAACGTTGAGCGAACCAACCACTTTTATTACGATGCCATTGAAGATACGGCACACATTGATCGACGCTTTTCCCCTCGGACAGTCTATGGCACTCATCAAAACATGAATCCCATCCATTCGAAAGATTGCTCCACCCAATTCACAACCAATTTCTTCCCTATTGCTAAGTAGCCGCAGTCACGCACTCGACTGACGTAATTTCAGCGAGATTTATAAAGAATTTCACGTATCGTAGCAAACAGCTTAGGCCGCCGTGCCCGAGATCGATTTTGCGCGAAAGTTGTAGTTGGAATTCTTGAGGTGTTCGCAAACGCACAGAGGAGAAGTTTTAACTCCGGACTTTCACATGCAAGCCAAGTTCATCCCAGACCATCGTTTGTCATACCTATGACATGTCATAGCGATGAAAGATAAACCGTGACCGCAACCAAGACCATCGACAACAACAATTTGCACTACCGTTTTATGACAATACGATTGTTACGATTGCTATTTATTTCGTTTTATTGCGTTCTTAACTTTGCGATCTTTTCATACTCACTATGACTTTTCGCTTTAAAGTTGCATCACTTTCCTTTGTTTTGTATGAAAAGGATAGCAGGCTGAGAACGGTTGTTACGTGAAGCGACAAACTGAATGACATGGACAATCAAACGACAATGAGCATTAAAAAGAAACGTTTAAATTTACTATAGAAAAAAATGATAAAAAATTTACATTTAATAACAATAATAAAAAAAATTATTTTATGATTTATGACTATGAATGGAAGTAATGGAGTTTTTTCCAAAGCTGCAATTAAAATTTCGGATAAGTGGTATGATGGTTTTCAAGCACTTCTGCTTGTGTGACTGCTCGATTTCTACAGTAGCCCAGTCACCTTCTTGCGAGCATGCCCCACACTGTGCGTAAATGGCATTCACCTTGCAACCACAAAAAAATCTACATTTGACGTCGTGGGTAAATTGTTGTCAATAAAATTCATATTAATACAATCAGCGAATCAGGTGTGTAGTGCACGGCTTAACGTTGTCGCCAAAAGGCGAATGTTATCAGCGAAAACGTAAAGCTATAATTCTTCACATGCATTAAGGTACGCCAAGAGCATGGTTCTAAATAATTTACCGGCTGCTGTAGGATTTCTGAGATTAGGTCGCATGTGAACTTGAAGAATAATTCGCTACAAAGTAAAATGGTCGAATCCCCTTTTACCTTGTCCCTACAATGCAATTCAAGAATCATATGGCTTGTTGATAACGTAAACGATTGGGTTATTTATTACGACCATATTGGTTACTCCCTTGGAGGGATATAATTTTATTTTAAGATTCTGGCTAGTCACCTTTGAAAATCACGTCGCTCTTACTTCACCAGACTCAGTTTGTGAGTAGAAACTAATCTATATTAGATAAGTGATAAGAAAGTGGCAGACAAGCTTTGCATCCATGCAATATCGTGCGAAAGTTGAAACGATTGATAGTGCTCGCCTATGTGAAAGTCTATAAAAAGTGTTATCGTTATGTACTGCTTTTGTATACGTACACTTTTCAGCATTATGCAAATACCGTTCAATGTGAAAAATTATTTTTCGAATCCAGAAGATTTCCACAAGTGCTGACATTTAGTGCATTATGTTTGAATAATGTAAATCTCACTAAATATGTGCTTCTAGGAAAATAAGCCTATGTGAATTTAAGGACTGATTAAGATTACATCTGAGTTTCCGCATCTTTTGATTCTGTCAGATCGCAATCGGTGCATCATGATATTTATATAGCATCGCCAATTGGTTGAATTAAATTGAAAATCAGATTCTGATCGTTATCCGTAATGCTTGTTGGTGATCGGTAAAGTTCGATTATACGCGATACAAAAACTCCAAACAGTTTGCAAGTAACTTCTAAGATGATAATTCGCGTAACGAATACCTTTTTAGTTTTTCATTGTGCTCTTTTTTTCGACAACTTTGTATGGACTCTCCTCAGAAGAAGTGATTTTATTTTATGAGTTATATTAGGTTACTTGTGTAGTGGACTGTGTGAATAGTTGTGAGTCTATGGAATGTGTGATGGAAATAAATTCGGATTAAAATGCAAAAGTATAGTGCATATATGCTAAAAGAAAAGAAAACATTAATGTGGCTAATAATTATTGCTATCTTTTGCAACAAACAGGTCGCACATAACGCCGTATGATATGCATTTATGCAATATAGATCACAAAAAAATTACTATAATCTTTAAATACCTAAAGAGAAACATATATCAATAATTAACGAGGCCTAGTCTCCATTTAATTCGCATGAAAAATGTTTTTTCCGTCCTGATTTCTAAGGAAGTAAATTTATTTGACCCCCTACTGTAATGAAGATCTCCTAATATACAAACAATGTAATCAAATTTAGGTTGTTGATTGCATGGTTGCATAAATTTTAGCTAACAGTGTCACTTATTTGACGTGCTAGGTTATAAGTTGTTGCGCCTGTTGGACTCGAGAGCATCGAATACTGTCATGGGGGCTAGAGGCTGGGAAACCTTGAGAAGACTGGAAGTTGAGAGGTTGGAGTCCACATCAACTATATCAGGATGGCGAATAATGCCAGTGTGGAGGTTGCAGGCGAGCATCGCTTTCACTTACAGGGGCAGACTAATTGGATTACGGTGCAGATAGTCCCGTCTCTGACCCATGACGTTATCCTGGGCGTCGATTTCATTCGATGAATTGTATTGGTTGTGGTGTTAGGGAAAAACACTTGGAGCTTCCAATTGCGTTCGTCGAGTTGGTTGACCGAGTCAGAGAGCCAAGCGTTAGAGACGCTTCTAAAAGAACAATTTGAATTTATGGGGGAGAGCTTTTGATCGAAACTGAATCACTCCCAATTAAACAGCGTTACTACCGGGTAATTCCAGTGGTACAAAAACATATCGATGAGGAGCTGAACTTAATGCTGGAACAGGGTTTCATTGAGCCATCAGTTAGTCCGTAGGCCTCTTCAATTCTATTGGTGAAGGAAAAGGACAGCACCTTGCGATTTTGCGTATATTACTGGAAACTGAACAAGGATACGCAGCACAATGCCAATCCAATCCCATATGTGTCTGCCACGTTGAACAAATTGAGAGAGGCCAAGTATTTATCATTACTCGACGTGAGATCGGCTTATTGGCAAGTTCCAGTGGAAGGATACTCCAGACCTCTTACCACCTTTGCTGTACCATATCGGGGATTATTTCAATTTCATCGGATGCCATTATGTCTACAAAATATACCAGTGATGTAGCTACGACTGATTGAAAGGATTCTGATACCAGACTTAGAATCTTTTGTTTTTACCTACCTAGACGATTTCATCGTGGTAGCCCAGGACTTTGAAAAGCATCTAAAGGGGCTAGGGGAAATTTCCCGGAGGTTCTGATCTACGGATTTGAGAGTCTCTGGGGAAAAATGCGATTTCTGCAGTTGCCAGTTAAAGTATTTAGATTGTGTGGTGGATTAAAATTGCCTAAATGTGGACTCGGACAAAATCAAGAGCATGTTGGAAATCCCCCTCCACGTAACGTAAAGTGGGCTCGTCAGTTTTTATGGATGTATCAGAGATTTATCCCGGGTTTCACTACTCTGATGTCGCCTTCGACGAATCTCTTGAAGAAGAACGCCAAGTTCGAGTGCTCGCAGGAGTGCACCGAGGCGTTTAACCAGGCGAAGTCGAAGCTATACACTGCACCAATCCTTACCCGCCCGGACTATAGACTAGCATTCACGTTGCAGACAAACGCGTCGGAGCTGGGAGCAAGGCTGTCTCAACAACATCCCAATCGAGGAAAAGTGATATGTTTTCTCAGCCGATCCTTGACGAACGCAGAGACGAGGCATTCCACGACCGAGAAGGAGTGCCTGGTGGTTCTATTGGATGTAGAAAAGGCTAGACCATGTTCGTCACGGATCATTATTCACTAGTGTGGCTGAGTAGCTTAAAAGATCCAGCGGGACGATTGGCGAGGTGGGCGATCCTATTGCAACAGAACAATTTTGAGATCAGACATCGAAAGGGTAAAGAACATTTAGTCCCAGACGCACTGTCTAAAATGTTGCCATATCCTGCGGTTGCTTGCATGCAGTCTACGGAAGCATGGCACGGGAAAATGGTATCTATTATCGAGCAGAACATGGAGCGTTACGTGGATTGGCGAGTAAATGGGAGAAGATTTGGAAGCCTTTGCCAGGTTGGTACCCGGAACTAGAAGGAACCTCAAAAAATCATCTTATTTGATGAGGCACATTTTTATCTCGCCGGTGATGTGAACGAACAAAACTACCACATCTGGGGCTTGAAAATCCCACTCTTGACTGTCAAGGTGTAAGAAGGATTTAGTAGCAGAGCTGTATATGTATTTACAGATATTAGCGTTTCTCGGTATTAAGTGTCCCATGATTGGGGAACCAGCAAACCCAATGTGCGATCCCCGAGAACATTTGCAACCATTTAATTGGGGGGTTTGGGATGACGAATCATAGAAGCTGTCAACTGGAGAAACAGGTGTACCTTCTTCCTTTCTCAAACGGGCTTGGGGCCGTTTACGGCAGAGTTTTAACAGGCCAATTGAAAAGTCCCCGGTGTGATACACAGATGTCGGTGCTAGTATTAAATCCATATGATTTTTAGTTAGTACCAACCTTCAAACCATGAGTGTCAAAATTTGATAGCATTCCGACCATTAGTTTTTGAGATATTGCATTGTGAGTGTAGCTTCTTTTGTTATTTGAAAAAGATGGAAAAAAACAATTTCGTGTGCTGGAAAAATATTGCTTTTTGAAGGGAAAAAATACAGTTAAAGCAAAACCTTGGCTTGATGAAGAGTTTCCGAGGTCTGCACCAGGAAAAGTAACCACTATTGATTGGTATGCTAAGTTTAAACGTGATGAAATGAGCATCGAAGACAGCGAACGCATTGGACGCCCAAAAGAGACTCTTACCGACGAAAGCATCAAAAAAGTTCACAAAATAATTTTGAATGACCGTAAAGTGAATTTGATTTAGATAGCAGACATTGTGAAAATATCACCTGAACGTGTACATCATATCATTCACGAATATTTCTACATGAGAAAGCTGTGTGCGAATTGGGTTCCGCGGCAGCTCACAATCGATCAAAAGCAACAACGTGTTTATGTTTCTGAGCAGTGTTTAAGCGCAATAAACCTGAATTTTTGCGTCGATATGTAACAATGGATGAAACATAGCTCCATAATTTCACCCCGGAGTCCAATCGACAGTCAGCTGAGTGGACTGAACACGATGAACCAAATCCAAAGCGAGGAATAACACAACAGTCAGTTGGCAAGGTTATGGCATCAGTATTCTGGGATGCGCAAGGTATAATATTCATTGATTACCTCCAAAAGGGCCAGCCCATCAACAGCGAGTATTGTGTAGCGTCATTGGATCGTTTAAAGGATGAAATCGTTTAAAAACGGCCCCATTTGACCGGGGACTTTTCGAGTGGCCTCGATATGTATATATATATATATATATATATATATATATATATATATATATATATATATATATGTATATATATATATATATATATATATATATATATATATATATATATATATATATATATATATATATATAAACGTATTTACGTGAGCACATCGATATGTATATATCTATATATATATATATATATATATACATATCGATGTGCTCACGTATATACGTTTATATATATATATATATATATATATATATATATATATATATATATATATATGTATTTATATATATATATATATATATATATATATATATATATATATATATACATATCGATGTGCTCACGTATGTACGTTTATATATATATATATATATATATATATATATATATATATATATATATATATATATACATATATATATATATTGATTTATATATATATATATATATATATATATATATATATATATATATATATTGATATATATATATATATATATATATATATATATATATATATATATATATATATATATATATGGGTAAAATAATAGTTTCTTTTTAAATCAAGTTATTTTGACACTGACAGCTCTTGCCTCGGGATTATATTAATGAGTCAGTATGAACCTTCCGCGGAATAAAATGAAACGATTTACGTTTCAGCAACGATGAGAAATTTTGAAATCGAACTGGATGCCGATTTTTCTCAAAAAATCATCTTTTCTGATAAGGCACATAATCATCTCAGCGGCTATGTTAACAAACAAAACAGCCGCATCTGGGGCTCGAAAACCCCACTCGTGATTGTGGAGAAGCCAATACATCCTCACCGAGTGACTGGATTAGATTCTGGAGTGGTGGCATCATTGGATCGTTTTTCTTTGAAAACGAGGCTGGCAATGCTGTTTCGGTCAATGGCGAGCACTACACAAGCATGATCACCGATCTTTTGTAGCCGTAGATTGAGGATTTGAACTTGACTAACCTTTGGTTTCAACAGAATGGCGTGCCATGCCATACAGGCAATCAGAAAATCGATATTTTGCGCATAAAATTCGGAAGTCGTGTAATCAGCCACCTTGGTAATGTCAATTGGTCACCTCGAAGCTGCAATTTGATACCATTGGGCTTCTTTTTATGAGGCGCTGTGAAATCAATGTTATGCGGAAAATCCACAAATCATTCAACCACTGAAATTGAATATTCAACAAACCATTGCTCAGATAGAGTACCAAACCGTCAATAATCTCTTGAAAAATTGGGCTGAGAGAGAACAGCGTACTGTCATGCCAGCCGCGGTAGACATATGAATGAAATTATACACAACAATTGTACAACTAACGGGAAGGTTGTTTCTTGCGTATAAAACCAACATATAATAAAAAATTTGATTTTCAATCATTTTGTTGCATTTTTGAAACGAAAGCTATATTTGGCCCATATTAATTATATATATATATATATATATATATATATATATATATATATATATATATATATATATAGCCCATCTTATATATCTTATATATATATATATATATATATATATATATATATATATACATATATATACGCGTGTGTATATATATATATATATGTATGTATATATATACATATATATATATATATATATATATATATATATATATATATACGAGTATATACATATATATATATATATATATATATATATATATATATATATATAGATATATATATATATATATATATATATATATATATATATATATATATATATATATATATATACATATATATAAGTTAGTGAACAATTTCCTGACAGAATTTCCAGACAGACCGAAATCTAACGCTGCAAAGCAGTGCAACCTGGGAAATCAAAAGTTATAAATTCTCACGACAAATGCTAGACATAGCGTCAGCATTTTCTATGCTATAAATTAAATTATGTATTTGGCGGAAACTTTAGTATTAACTTCATACTGTATTGTGACGGATTGTAAGGCTTTGCCCTAAAATAAAATCATATTTTTTTAGTCCAAGTGATCCTTGATTTATTAAGTGGCACCCGAGCAGGGACCATTGTCGCGGTACCGCAAATAAATAAGTTTTAACCGAAAAACAAAAGTACGCGGGTTACGCAAGTGCGTACCAACGAAAAGTGGAAAACCGCGGAAGTGAATTTTTTATCGTTCGCAATAACCAAGCGGCGAATCGTGGTACCGGTGAAGGGAACGAGGCCCCTTAGTAGCAGCTGCAAAAAGGAGTTATCAAAATAAATAACAGCCGCCCTTCCTGACAATTGTCCGAAGAAAATGAGAACCTTGGTAGCAATCCTGTAAGTTGATATTAAAAATTTTTTTTTATGTTAAATTTTATTAGGAAAAGTGAATTACATTAATTATTGAAATATATGCGAAATATTGTGCATTAATAGTGAAAAATAGTTGATATTATAAATACACGAAACATTGTGAATTTAAATAGTCGAATTTAATACAAATAAAGTGAGAAAAAATTATAGCTGAATGAAAATTGGTGAATTGATATGAGATTCACGAAAAATTGAGAATTTATCTTTGAGATTTTGAATATTTTCACTACGTTGAAGTCTTCGGCGAAAGACTTGTTGAAATATTTGCGAGAAATTGCTGCGAACTAAGTGGCAAAATATTTATAATAGTGATTCTTTTTGCATACGGCAATCAAATTGAAAAATACGCAAAAATTTTTGTGAATAGTTTGAAGTGATTTCGAGTTTTCGTGTGAAGAACGTTTTTTTGTTTCGTGAAACAGATATTGAATGTATTTTCATGTCTGTTTCGTGGAACGGAATTGATATCTTCTTTCGAAAGAGCTTATCCCTTCAGGCAAAATTATTGAACGCCCTTATAAAGAAAAAATCTTCCAATACGCTTGCTGTCGTAAATCCTTATAAAGGAGATCGTTTAGCAAAACAAATCTTAAAGGAAGAAATTATTATATTGCGTTTATAAAATCACTAGATTGCGTGTGCGAAATTATTATATTGTGCGTGTTTCCCAAAACATTGTTTAACCCTTTTTTAAGGCATCCCTTGTCCATTCCACTCTGGTCGGTTGTTTGTATTGTGTGTTCTTTTCTAAAACATTCTTTTTCAGGAATTGTAACGTTTGATCTTTTGTTGCCAGGGATTATTGTGTGCCTTCCCTGCCAAATCTGCGAAGGCTTTTGGAAAATTTTGTTGTTGTCCCTATTCTCACGATGCCTAACCAAGGAAATCTTATTCGCCCTCCGCAACTCAATATAAATGAGACGCAGTCTCAAAATAATGGGGACCAAAATCCTCCACAGAACAATCCCCCAGCTGAACAGGGTAGTGGAAATAATAACGTCGACCTGGTTCAGCTTATAACGGGAATAGTAGCACAAGCCCTTAACACCCAAGGTAGAGATATTTTTTACTCCATTATGGATCCAGCCTCCGATGCAAACGACGACTGTGACATTCCAATAACCGGGAACGTTGATGAGAATCTTTCGTATATGGATAAAATTCCCGATGTCGTCAAAAGTTTAAGGACATTTTCAGGTGACCCCAGCGAATATTCCTCATGGAGGAAAAGTGTCGAGAGGATCCTAAGGATCTATGAACACCTGAAAGGCACTCCAATGTATTACGGCATCCTGTCAGTAATACGCAACAAGATTGTAGGCCAAGCTGATATAGCCTTGGAATCCTACAATACTCCCCAAAATTGGAGCAAAATTTTGAAGTGATTAACACTTCACTACGCTGACAAGAGGGATCTGGGTACGCTCGAGTACCAGATGACTACTCTTGTTCAAGGCAACGGAAGTATCCACGAATTCTATCAGACGGTCTATCACCACCTGTCGCTGATACTTAACAAATTATCTTCTATGGACATGGGGCAAGAGTCACTGACAAATATGACCCAATGCTATAGGGATAAAGCTCTTGACACGTTTGTACGTGGACTAAGAGGAGATTTGCCTCGACTACTCAGCATCCAAGCCTGCTGACCTGCCACAGGCTTTGCATTTGTGTCTAAAGTTGCAGAATATTGACTACAGGACACATCATGCAAATAACACGCATGCCATACATAAAAAGCCAACACAGAATATACCTCCTCCAATTCCTCCTAAGAAACATTTTGACGCTCCACCGCTACAACATGCATATATTCCAAGAAAGGATTTTAGGCCCGAACTCTTCCATAATCCTCGTATTCCACCAGCTCCACAATTTTATAGGCAGGTGCAATATGTACCCCCTAACGCTAAACCATTGCCTCCTAAACCACGCAGGTATGAGCCTATGGACGTAGATCAATCCATGAGGACCCAAGCGGTAAATTATCAGAATAGGCCGCAATATCGTGCGTTCCCCGTTAAAAGGATGGCGTCTCAACAAGTACATCCTGGCAACAAGCAGCAGCGCACCTATTATACCCACAATTACAACATAAAACCGGACATACTAGCTCAAAAGGAACACGAGTTAGATCAAGCAGATCTACTCGAGTATCTGTCCCTCGAAGAAACTGTTCCATTCCCTCCGAATTTAGAGGAAGCAGATGAAACTACAGGATATGAATATGATAATAATGGTAACGAACCCGTCGGGGACGTACCAAACGATACAAATAACACAGATCAACAAGGTGGCAACCATTTTTTAGATTGAAGGGCTCTTCACTGCCATATATAGAATACGCAGTGAAGAGCGGTGAAATGCTAAAATTCCTTATTGACACCGGGTCAAACAACAACTACATCCAACCTTCTTTCGTACGTAACCCTATCCCAAATGAAAAACCCTTCACCACCAGCTCAGCAGGTGGACCAATAAACATAACTCATCACACCTTCATCAACATATTCGGACCGAAAACAAAAAAATTAAAATTCTTCTTATTGCCTTCGCTTAAGACCTTTGCAGGGTTAATTGGTAATGATACCCTAAAAAATTTACAAGCAGTTATTCACGCTAGCGCTAACGTAATGTCAATCAAACCCCAGATAGACATTCCATTAAAACAACACGTATCTGAGTCCGTTAACCATATGAATGTTAGAACATCTCATTTGACTAAGGAGCAGGAAAAACGACTAAAGCTAATCCTTTCGAAAAACATTATCAGAACCAGATGAAAAATTAACATTTACAACCTCCGTCAGAGGCGAAATCCGCACTACCACGGATGATCCCGTCTACGCAAAATCGTACCTCTACCCTATGGCCCTTAAAGAAGAAGTTGAAAAGGAGATCCAGAAATTGTTGAAGGACAACATTATCAGACCATCAAAATTTCCATATAACGCGCCCGTCTGGATCGTACCTAAAAAACAAGATGCATTTGGTGAAAAGAAATTCAGAATGGTCGTTGACTATCGAAAATTAAACTCGATCACGGTCACCGACGCATACCCTATACCTGATATTAATGAAGTCCTTTCTAACTTAGGCGAAAATCAATACTTTTCAATTATTGATTTAAAAAGTGGATTTCACCAGATTTTCTTAAGAGAATCTGACGTAGAAAAAACCGCATTCGCCATAAACAACGGAAAATACGAGTTTCTTCGCCTACCGTTCGGTCTGAAGAATGGCCCAGCCATCTTTCAACGAACACTAGACGATATATTAAAGGAACACATCGGAAAGCGCTGTCGTATCTACATCGACGACATAATAGTCTTTGGTAAGGACGAAAAAGAACATTTCGAAAATTTAGAGATTATATTCAGGACACTCCAAAGGGCGAACATAAAAATCAACTTAGATAAATGCGAGTTTCTGAAAAAAGAGGTTGAATTTCTTGGGTTTATTGTTTGTGTGGAAGGAATACGAACGAACCCCAAAAAGTTGAGGCAATCGTCAACTTTTCACCTCCCAAAACACTCAAGGATCTTAGATCATTCCTTGGACTGTCAGGGTATTACAGGCGGTTCATACAAGACTACGCTAAGATCGCTAAGCCCCTGACAGCCTTCTTAAGAGGGGAGGATGGACGTACATCCAAACATGTTTCCAAAAACAAACCCATTTCACTTGATAAAGACGCATTGGACGCCTTCAACAAGGTCAAAAGTGTCCTCATTTCACAAGACGTCTTACTTATACACCCAGATTTTAAGAAACCGTTCGAACTTACCACCGACGCATCTGATTATGCCATTGGAGCAGTGTTATCACAAGCCAACAAACCGATTTCGTATTTATCAAGGACTCTCGGTAAATCCGAGGAGAACTATGCAACAAACGAAAAAGAGATGTTGGCAATAATATGGGCCCTCGATAATCTTCGAAATTACTTGTACGGATCTAGCATGGTTAAGATTTTTACAGACCACCAACCCCTAACGTATGCCCTTAGCTCAAAAAATACAAACACCAAAATGAAACGCTGGAAATCAAGATTGGAAGAATATAACTATGAACTAAAATACAAACCGGGTAAGGCAAATGTTGTAGCCGATTCCCTTTCAAGACCACCCCGCGAACCTGAAATTAATTCTATGACACCTACGCAACATAGCGATGAAAGTTCATCACAAAACCTAATACCTTGCGTTGAATCTCCCATGAATGTGTTCAGAAACCAAATTCTCCTGAAACTGGGTGAAGAAAATAGCTACCAAATATCACACCCCTTCGAAAATTATACAAGACATACTCTGATTCAAAGAGAATACACAGAACAGGACATTGTTAATATTTTTAAACGCTACCTTAATCCTAACTTAATCAACGGTCTACAGACAGACGAATCAACTATGGGTCTCATACAACAGATATATCCACATCATTTCAAAGACTACAAAATTCGATACACACAAAAGACAGTTGAAGACATTCCTTCCGAAGCCGAGCAAGAGGAGAGAATCCTCCAAGTCCATAAAAGAGCCCATCGAAATGCTGAGGAAAATAGACTTCAAATTATAGAGAACTTTTATTTTCCAAAGATGAGTGCCAAAATAAAGAGACTGGTCAAACTCTGCACAATATGTAAGGAGAATAAATATGACCGACACCCTAATAAACCCTTGTTAAAAAAAACTCCAATTCCTAATTATCCCGGTCACATCGTCCATATAAATATTTTTTCAACAGAAAAACATCTCGTTCTTACGGCTATAGACAAGTTTACAAAATTTGCCATGGCAAAGATCATCCCATCCCGTTCACTCGAGGACATTAGAAGACCACTCCAGGATATTCTTTTCTTCTTTTGCGTATCGGAGCACGTTGTCATCGACAACGAAGGTGCCCTAAGGTCAAACGCTATTACATCTATGATGGAGGACGAGTTACAGATCAAGGTTTATAAGACACCACCCTATAAAAGCGAAGTAAATGGACATGTTGAACGCTTTCATTCCACTCTTACAGGCATTATGCGCTGCCTGAAGAAAGAATCAACATCCCGATCTTTCAAAGAACTCCTAGAGCGCGCAGTTAACGAATACAATTTTACCATTCACTCCACCACGGGAAAAAAACCTGTTGAACTCTACCTAGGAAGATCACCCAGAATGAACCCAGAAGAATTTGAAAGGACAAGACAATCAAACATCGACAAACTTAGACTCAAACAGGACAAAGACTTACATAACCATAACAAAAAAAGACAACCAACAAAATACTACGAGATTGGACAAGTTATATACGTGAAACAAAACAAAAGAAGAGGGTCAAAATTAACACCTCGCTATCGACAAGAAATAGTTAAAGAAAACAAGAAAACTATAATTCTTACAGAGTCCGGAAAACGAGTCCATAAGGATAAAATTCGAAGTTAACTTTCTTCCTTTCTCTCCTTTTTTTTCTTCAGATCTTTCATATGCGTGACCAGCGGAACAATACAAATCTTAGACTACACGAACTATCAAATAGTAACATTTAACGTAGGACTGACGAAAATACGAAATGTAAACTTCAAAATTATCCACACAATAGATGTCCATCAATATGAAAAATTCGTAACTAATACACACGATATCCTAAATCTATCCATTGTCCAGCATCATCCTTTATCTCGCTACTTAACCCATGAAGTAGAACAAATCGAAGCACTCATTGAAAACTTAGTTCCTCGGAGAATGAAAAGGTCACTTAACTTCATAGGAACAGCTTGGAAGTGGCTAGCCGGAAATCCGGATCATGAGGACTTCATTACTATTAAAGAAAAAATTAACAACGTTTTGGGAAGTCACAACAGACAAGTCGTCATCAACCAGCTATATAATGATCGGATCAATAATATTACCAAGATTACTAATGAAATCCAAAAATTACTTAAGGAAGACAGCAAGAGTAGCACTAACATTGTTTTGGAAATTCAAGCCAAAATTAAACTTATGAAGGAAGAATTGAGAAACGTAAACTTTGCCTTACATTGGGCCAAAGCAGGTGTAATAAATTCACTAATTTTGTCTAAAACGGAAATTAAACTAGCCGTAGGAGCGTTGCATAAGGAAAAATTGCCAGTCTCTTCCGTCGAAGAAGCTTTAGACTTCGCGGAAATCAAAATAATCTCAAATCAATTCACTATTCTATACATAATAAACATACCAATGACTAGAGAAGAAACATTTAACATGCTCATAATAAAACCTATCAAAAAAAGAAATTTAGTAAATGAAATTGTATTTGATAAAATTTTGGAACGTAAAGATAAAATATTTGCTGTAACAAAAAATTGTTAAGAGCTCAATCAATTTTCAATTTGCTCAGAAAAAGATATTATAGACATAAGTAGTTCAGGTTGTTTACCAAGGTTGCTCAAAGGTTCAAACGCCATCTGCAATAAAACGTCTGGGCATCATATCCCTACAATCGACGAAATTTCAAGCGGCATTATACTCCTGAATGACTTTTCCGGAATTGTTGAAGCTGAAAACACGACGCAGAAGTTAATCGGGACATACCTGATTAGATTCTCTAACACAACCGAGAAGTGTCAAGCATGCAAGTACTTCCAGCTATACTCCAACCAGCACCAGAAGGAGATGCCTACCGAGAATTCCTCTCGCTAGAAATGATCAGCGAACTCCACATCAACAACACCGGGAAAATTGAGCTGCTCCAAACAAATAGCAGAACGCATCAATCCATCTCATACACCTTTATCGCTATTCTAGGAATCCTTACCTGCACAGCGCTTTTCTGGAGATCTTGTTCCAGAAAAGGTAATTCAAAAATAACCATTCATTCATATATTCCAGAAAACAAACACGAAGAATCAATACGATCTCAGCCCACGACAATCCAACCCTCACCAGAACCGACACGATCTCAGCCCACGATAATTCAACCCTCATCTCCCGTATCAACCAGCCCAAAAAGGAACTCGAAGAGCATCAATGACCTTCCGTACTTCTGATATTTCCGAACAATTGCGGACAATTGCATTTAAGCGGGGAGGAGTTAATGAATAATTTCCAGACAGAATTTCCAGACAGACCGTAATCTAACACTGCAAAGCAGTGCAACCTGGGAAATCAAAAGTTAGAAATTCTCACGACAAATGCTAGACATAGCGTCAGCATTTTCTATGCTATAAATTAAATTATGTATTTGGCGGAAACTTTAGTATTAACTTCATACTGTATTGTAACGGATTGTAAGGCTTTGCCCTAAAATAAAATCATATTTTTTTAGTCCAAGTGATCCTTGATTTATTAAGTTATATACATACAGGGTACGTACAGTATTTGAGACAACTTGAGAGTAAAATTGATTAGCTTGTATTTTTAACAAAATTCAATGAAATTCGGGAATTTTTTATGCAACGTTAAATTAATATATGGCTATAAAGTTATTCAATAAAATCGCCATTAGCAGTAATAACCTCTTCGATCCGGGCCCGGAAACGATTACATGCCCGAATCAAATGCTCCTTCTTCATATTGGCCATGACTGCATTAATAGCAGTCTTCAGCGAATGAATAATGAATTATGAGGACGATTATTGGTCTCACATTCAACTACGTCCCACACGTGATAATCCAAAGGATTAAGGTCTAGGGAGCTAGATGGCCATAGGTTCGGTATTATGTGGTAATGAAAATTTTCGGCCATCTAATCTTGTGTTGCCATTGCTTTATGTGAAGTAGCAGAGTCTTGTTGAAAAATGTATGGTCTGCCTCCACTTACATTGTCTATCCAGGGTTTCACTACCGTCTTCAAAACCTCGATGCATGCAGCGGAGTTCACTCGAAGTCCTTGAGTAAAAAAGCGTGGTGGCATAACCTGTCCTTCGTTGCTGACATCATCTGAGCCCATAACAGTGGCTGGAAATTTTGTGTGCATAGCAACAGGAACCTCCGTAGGATTTCAACAGAGCCATCTGTCATTTCTGCGATTGGTCTTTTGATCTTGGTCAAAATTTTTTCGCCGGAAAAAAACCATAACATTTTGGCCGCCTCAGGGTCTTTGATTTTGTTTAAAAGACGTTTTGATCGGAGAACTCTCTGTTCCCGTGTTCGTTCCGACATGAACTGTCCTCTGCACATCACGTAAGACTTATATCGAAGGTCTTCGTGGTCAATTCTACGAATAAGGCACTCAGAAACATGAAGCCCACTCGCAAAGACCCTCATTGATTTTGAAGGGTCCTCATCGATGATCGTTTGCGCTTGCTCTAAAAATTCTGCAGATCGGACAGTGTTAGAACGTTGTTCGTGCTTTTTGCGTTTTGCAACCGATTCTGTATCGCCTTCTGATGCTTCCAATTAACGGTGAACCTTATGCACGAATGAACGGGCACAATTAAGAAAATAAGAGATCTCTAAATCTGTATAGCTCGCACATATAGCGATGATGTTAGCATGTCTCTTCATTTCTTGAGTGATGTTGTAGTCCGCCATTTCTTACCTCAAAAGGAAAAAAAATAAACAAAAAAATTTGCGAAGTTATAGTCACATTCATGCATGTCCTCAAATACCGTATGTATGATTCTAAAATCAACAAATTTGAATTTAATAATTTCAATTCAATTCAATTTACTTCAATTCAATTATAATAATCTACAATCATGAAATTCAAAAGCAAAAAAAAACAGCTAAAAATAAAATTATATTCAAGTAAAATCTCAAGCTAACTCAAAGTATCACATTGTAACAAATTAATTTACTCAACACAGTCAATTCCAAGTGAACTAAGATCCACTCAGAAACTTTTTCCAGACATAAACATTTAAATGCTCGCTTGCATATTCTTTCAAGCGAAACGTGATTCACTGGATTGGCTGTGATAAGAATTGAAGGTATACATACGCGAGAAGAGATTATGATTAATAAGCATAAAATTATTATAAATTCTACAGACAGTCATGAAATAAATTCAGTTGTTCATTGCAACTAATGGGGTTTTTCTGTCGTCAAGAACCAGAGGTTCAAGTGCCTCTTAGTTTTGATTAAATAGTAAAAGGGGAACATGTTCAAGTGCTTGGTTCCAAATCAGTCTTAGCAAGTTCAAGTGCTTGACTAAGACAATTCATACTAACTCTCATCGTAGTTCACAGGTTAAAGTGCCTGTGAACTAATAGAAAAATATTCTTAGCAAGTTCCAAGTGCTTGACTAAGACAATTCAAACTAATGGGAAATATTCTTAATATCGCCTAGTCCATGTGCTAGCGTGATATATGTGTGATTTTGTCACACATAAAATGAGAATATTTTATATTAACTCGACCAAGTTCAAGTGCTTGAGATCTGGTTTGGCGTGAAATATTCTATCCAAGTTGCAAGTGCTTGGATAAGATATTTTACTTTACTTTAGAGTCTGCATGATATCACCCACTCCATGTGCTGGAGTGATATGTGATGATCCACATTCAATATCGTCGGTAGTTACAGGTTAAGGTGCCTGTTAACTAATTTCAAACATTTTTATCTTCAGTTATAGTTACAGGTTAAGGTGCCCCGCAGGGGGGATGCCGGTCGACAAGAGCACTTTTGAAGGCTAGCATTCTTTGGGGAGTTCCGCCCCCACGTACCCGAGGAAACTCCGCAGGGGGAATGCCGGTCGACAAGACCACTCTTGGAGGCTAGCATTCTTTGGGGAGTTCCGCCCCCACGTACCCGAGGAAATTCCCGCAGGGAGAAAGCCGGTTGACAAGAACATTCTTGGAGGCTAGCATTCTTGGGGGAGTGCCGCCCCCACGGACCCGAGGATATGGGGGGTGCCGTGAGGTTCCCTCCTGGGATGACAGGTAACGACTCTTATTGTATCTGGACTACGCTTTGGACAACGAACTGGAATTGACGCTTTGGGCTGGCGGATGTGATGGTTTGGACCTAGTTGCTTTGCACAGTAGCGCCGAGGTGAAACTCGTGTGTGAACGGCTCCAATTCAACTATCATACCGTCTCGTCCCGGTAAAACCTTGGCAGGCCTCGGAGTACGTTCGAAGTTCGCACCATTGGGTTGGTGGTGTAGGTTCGGTTGAGACGGACTCCCGATTAGCGCTGGTCTGGCTCTGAGCACTTGTCCCCATAAGGGCTTGTGCCAACCCTCGCATAGCCTCCCTGCTCTGCAAAGATAACCATGGGACCAAAAAGGCGACTACACACACGAACGGAGATAGCGGCTCCGAGGGGGGACCCAATAAAATGGAGCAAATAAAATCAACAGATCAAAAACATCCAACAAATGAAACCACGAGCAAACAGGACGCTAGCACGGAGAACCCTTTCAGGCAAAAACCGCTGTTGGCAAGAACACCGATAAAACAAGTCACCGATTGCGGGGGGAGGCAGCAAACCCCAGAAACACTGTCAAAGTCAACATCACAGGTTAAATCATCGGAGACAGACCACAGACGGACTAACGAACGAAAGAAGGCAGAGTGCATTGTGCAACTTGGCATCATTGCGGCCTTTGGGCGCAGTAGAAGGACTATGCGCACTCCGGAGCGCCCAGTGCAAGACGTACACAATCCGGATCAAGCTGCGACACCAACAGAGGCCAGTGTAAGACTGGGGGAGGGAGAAGTTTTGCCGTTGGCCGACGCCACTTCAAACGCGACCCAAGCGATAGAAGCAAAAGGGCTAGGAAACGGGGGCCTCTCCCAAGAGGTGGCGCCAAATAACACAATCGCCCTTGATCACGCTGAAGAGGAGCGGCTTACTCGGAAAGCGGGGAATATCGTCAAACAACTGAGGGCTGCCTGCGAAGTGCAGAAAAACATAGGCAAGAGTGTCAAGAATGGCATTCTTGAACTGGAGGAGCTTTTTGGCCGCATAACGCACTACAGGCGGAGGTGGCTTGCAACCGAAAAGCACCGAAAAGACACGCTCTCCCTCGAGGCATCAGTGGGTCCTAGCAGCAGCAAAAAAATGGCCGGTAGCCCAATTGAAGGCGACCGTGAGAAAAGGAGGAAGGACGAGACCATAAACGAAGTTGACACTCCAGGCGAGGAGTTTCATGTGGTGCGAAACAAGGCAGCGAAAAAAGCGGCCAAAAAGCTACTCCTAGAAAAAACAGACAAAGAGCTCAACCACGAAAAGAACAAAGAACCCCCGATATACCGCAGAAAACAAAAAGCAAACCGCGGCGCAAACCCTTGCGAGAGGCACTGCTTATTATTAAACCAACTAAGGGCCGAACCTACGCAGATGTCCTCCGTGAAATTAAAGGAGCGGTCAAGCCAGACGACACCAAAACTGCCATCAAAGCAGTTCGACCAACCCGGACCGGTGGCTTGCTGGTGGAATTTGGGCCAGAGGCCACAAACAAAGATGCATTCCGTGACGCGGTTCAAAAGGTTCTTGGAGATGCGGCAACGGTTGCCTCGCTCGAACCAATGGCCACCCTGGAAATCAGGGACCTCGACTGCGTCACGGACAAAGCTGAAGTAGAGGATGCCATTAGGAGGGAGTTCCCCAGCTTAAGTGAAGTCAAGGCAAGATTGACACGTGAAAACACAAGGGGGCAACGCATGGCTATTGTCAAACTAGCTGATAAAGACGCCCAGCAAATCCTGGCGAAGGGCAAAATGAAGATAGGTTGGGTGATCTGCAGGATACGGTGAAGAGCGATCCCTATCCGCTGCTTCAGATGCCTCGAATACGGACACACCGCGTATGGCTGTAGGGGACCCGACAGGAGATCTCTGTGCTACAAATGTGGTGAAACGGGGCACAAAAGGAAGGAGTGCACGAACGAGGCAAAATGCATTCTTTGCAAGGATGCTAAGCTAGCACCCGGCGACCTCAAACATGAGCCGGGGACAGGGAGATGCTGGGTTTTCAAGGAGGCCCTAACTAAAGCCAAATCGATACTCAAATGATCCGTATCCTGCAGGTCAATTTTCACCGAAGCACAAACGCCCAGAACCTACTTGAGCAGTTTGCGAGGGATAAGAAAGCTGACCTCCTGTTGCTGAGCGAGCAACATCATAACAAGGACTCGGAAGCGTGGTACCCTGACAAATCTGGTACCTCGGCCATCTGGGTTCGAGACAGCGCCCACCTTCAGGTGCAGGGCCATGGACGCGGGGATGGTTTTGTGTGGGTGCGGTGTTCAGGGATAACATATTTCAGTGTTTATCTGACGCCTAACGAGGCAATGCGATCTTTTCGAACCAAACTCGATGCCCTGGAGGACGCTGTCTCGAACAAAGAGGGCCACATGCTGGTCGGGGGAGACTTCAACGCTAGAGCCATTGAATGGGGTATGCCACAATCCGACCCAAGGGGAAAGCAAATCTTGGACATGGCGGCCAGAGCAGCGCTTTTTGTCCTAAATACTGTGAAGTGATGCAGGATCTTTATCCTGGGTTTCGTTACTATAAATTTAAAAATTAGTAATTAGGAAAAGGGTTTGACTAATTCCTACCTAACAAGCGGAAAATCTCCGCAGATAGTGTGGCGAGGAACTAAAGCCCACGACGCCATGATTACTACAGTCAGAGCGAATATTGAACTTCGCGACTACGGATTCTTCAAAAGAAACTCAAAATGTTAGCACTTGAATGTCCAGATCAGAATTCCTTTTATTTCACTTTCGCTTCAACTATTTATACACAAATTTCTTATACTTAATGATCTACAAAAATAACCAAACAATTTACGACCTAATAAATACTTAAAAATATCAATTACATTTTCATATACTCGGAAAATCCATTGGTGCCATATGTTTGTTTATGACCCAATAAACTTTCATCGTGCGACTTCCCCGACCTACGATACTCATATTACATCACATTACACTCGAGTCATCGTACATTTCTTTATGCAAATGCACTGTCCATTCGCACGCGACTTTTCCTCATGCACATAAATTATCTGAAACATGACTCCACACATGAAGAGTTAAGTGTGCCAGATAATTTATTGCTTTGCATAGATAGCGTACTACACGTGCGTATGTACATATTCAAGAATGTACGATACGTTATTGTTCTTTATGAATGAATGCAAATGAAAAGCAATGGAATGGAAATGTTTTTGCTTTGAATTACGTAAGTATGTTTCAGGTAAATTTATTGAGAATTGTAGAATTTAGGTAAGTATGTAATATAGTTTTTGCATAGGTATTACACCTCCAACCTTTTTTTGATTAAACTTAGGTATGAATTTATGCATATATAAGTTGAATCACATAAAATTTATTATTAATTGTTATTGATTTAAATTCTTTTTTTTTATATATATATCTATATCCATAAATTTTTTTTTTAACTTAGAACCTATTTATTTTCATTTATATATATAGCTTAACGTTATTTTTGTGTACATATTTTGATTTTCCATCTAATTCTATAAGAATATTACTATCTTTTATGTCTAGGACTTCGTAAGGACCTTTATATGGTTTTTGATGTTTCTTACGGTTCTCATGCTTTAATAGAATTAAATCTCCAATATTTAAGTTTATAGGATTTGTATACTTTTGACTACTCACGCGTTTAGTTTTTACTTTTTCTATGATATTTCGTGCTTTCAGTAGCGATGTTCCCAACCTCATTCTCAGCTCATTCGCGTATTAATTTAAGTCATAGATTCTGTCATTATCGTCGATAATCTCGTTGGGAAGACATGGAAGTTTTCCAAATATAAGCTCATAAGGAGTATATTCCGTGTCGACATGGGGTGTTGTATTGTATGCGAATGCGTAGTATGGTACCCATTTGTCCCATTCGTAATCATCGGCAAACGAGTGCATATATTCGTTAAGTACTCGATGATTGCGTTCGACTGTTCCTAGGGTTTGGTGATGGTAAGGTGTTGAGAAGACCTGTTCAATGTGTAGTAATTTACATATTTCAGACATGATTTTATTTGAAAACTCAGTTCCCAAATCAGTTTTTAGCCTACTAAAGTGTCCAAATTTTAAGATAAATTGATTAACCATACCTACTGCTATAGTATGTGCTCCTTTATTTTCTATGGGGAATGCTACTACAAATTTAGTTAATTCACATTGTAGCGTCAATATATATCTGTAACCATTAGATATTCGAAGTGGACCCACTGTGTCTACTTCTATCGTTTGAAAACTTGCAGATGGCGTATCTGTTTTTAGCATTTTTTCAGTTGTGTGTCTGACCTGCTTGCTCATGCGACAAGTCTTACAACCATTTACGTGCTCTTTGACCATGTTATTCATGTTTTTCCAACAAAATTTTTGCTTTAATTTGAGTAACGTTTTGCTCCGAAATGTCCTCCATGAGGTGTATCGTGATACTCCTCAATCAATTTCTTTTGTGTTTTCACATCAGTTATTATTTTGGGCGGCTTGTAAATTAATATTTTCAACTTCGTACGCGTACTTCCTTGTTGCAACGTATTAAAAATTCTTTTGAATTTGTTTTTATCCATGGATTTAAATATTTCATCATTTTCAGATAAAGAGAGTTCACTGATATTTTCTTGTCTGGTGAATTCCAACAGCTTTTCTAATATTGAAACGAATCCCAAATTAGACTTATTGCTATTGCTCTCTTCTGAATATATATTAGCACTCTTCGTTATGAGCTTAGCATTGGTAGAAACGTGTTTCTTACCAGATTTATCGCTATAACGTGCTTCTATACAGTTTTTAGTACGTACTATTTTATTTTCATTATTTGTATCGTGCAACATTATGAATTTTAGTTTTGGTATACCGGTAATGTCAGACAGACTTGTACAATCCCAACAATAGAGTTGATCAGATTCTATTTTGGTGTGGGTGCAACCGTTGTTGACTTTCTTCTCATTCTTTGTATTCTTCGCCATGCCCCTTGTTACAACTAGTAACTTTCGTTTAACACTCTCATCAGTGTTTGGAGGTATCATTGATTTTAATATGTCCGAATCCAATTCGATTCTAGACAAGGCGTCTGCATTGGTATTCATGCTGCCTTTCTTGTAGACTATCGTGAAATCATAGTCGGATAAATCTACACGTATCCTCGTTAATTTCGAAGATGGATTTTTGTGACTGAACAGTGATACAAGTGGTCTGTGGTCAGTTACCACTATAAATCTTCTACCGTAAAGGTAAGATCTGAAGAAGTTTATCGCCCAATGTATTGCTAGCAACTCTTTTTCAATAGTTGGTTTGTTGACATCGTGTTTTGCTAACGAATTGCTAGCGTAAGATATCGGTAAGTCAGAATCAATTTCACCTTGTGACAGAACTGCTCCCAATGCATAATTGGATGCGCCTGTAGTGAGAATAAATGGTTTTTCGAAATTTGGGTATTGCAAAATAGGTGGTTCAATGAGTTTTGCTTTTAAGGTCTCATAAGCTTTTTGACAATCCTCAGTCCAATTGAAGGTGACATTTTTCTTTAGCAGAGAATTAAGACATTTGGTCGTTTGCGCAAAATTCGGGATGAATCGCCTGTAGTAATTGCAGAAAGCTACAAATCTTCGAACTTCATCCGCGTTCCGTGGTATCGGGTAGTTTTTGATGACTTCGTACTTTGATGGGCCGGTTTTGATACCTTTATCCGAGATTAAATGCCCTAAGTACACTACTTCCGATCTCATAAATTGACATTTCGCAGGATTTAACTTCAAATTGTATTTACGCAGTCTGCTTAATACTTTGCTAAGATTGTCGTTGTGATGCTTGATACTGCATCCAAATACTATAATGTCATCAACATATAGGAAAGCTTCATGACTCAACTCACTTAGTGCAACAGTTAGCATTCGTTGAAAACTGTTAGAGGAAATTTTCAAACCAAACGGTAATCTTTTGAATTGATAATGACCATCGTTTGTTGAGAATGCTGTTAGTGGCCTAGACTCTTTCTCAAGTTCAATTTGATGAAAAGAGCTAGTCATATCCAAAGTAGAGAAATACTTTGCCCTTCCAAGTTTGTCCAAAACGTCCTCTAGTCTTGTCAATGGAAATTTGTCGTTAATGATTTTATCGTTAAGTCTGCGGAAATCTACCACCAATCGCCATTTCTGCTCCCCATCGCCCGACTTTTTTGGCACCACCAATAACGGTGAATTATAAGGGCTAATAGACGGCTCTATGATGTCATTCGATTCCAAGTCTTTGACCTGTTGCAGAATTTCCTCGTTTTGGGCTTGAGGCAACCTATAATTTTTTATGTATACCGGGTTTTTGTCGGTTGTTTGCAGACGTTGTCTGTAAAAGTTGTTTGTAGTCAATTTCTCTCCCTCTAGATAGAATACATCTTGAAATTCTCGAATGATGTTCAATAGATTCTTCATGGATGGTTTATCCAAATTATCCTTGTTAATTGTTTCTAGCAATTTTTCGAAACGCTTACTTTCCGACATCTGACTTTCCTGATGTCTTTCGTCATTCTTATGTATTGCAAGGATACTGTAATTGCTCAAGGGTTCAACTTGTGCTCTGAATTCCTTGATGATAACATCGTTGTCTGTAGTGTTCAGAATTTTCACATGTTGGACTCCCTTCGCGGGTACAATAGTATTCCCTACGAAAATACCTTTTTGGATTTCCGACTGGAATAAAATGCAGTCTTCATTTAGCTCTAAATTTACCGGAACTATCGCTTCGGTTCTTGCAGATATGTTTATTCGGTAGCTACTGGGTCTTTTTGCGCTCATAGGTAATATAACTTCATCATCCTTTATATTAAATAAAATAGTGTATGTCTCGTAGTCAATTTTGCACATGTATTTGACTAGTACATCTCTTCCCAAGATGCCATCTGTGGTTATCGGAAATTTCTCGGTTACGATATGAAACGAATGTTTTAAACTATATTCCCCAATCTGTAAACTTAAGTCTAAAGTCCCTAATGAACTAGTAACCTCTTCAGTTATTCCTGAGAGCTTGAGTTTTTCATTAGATCTCATCTCATATTCTACATTTTTATGAACGTCATTTTCACAGATAGACACGTCTGCACCTGTGTCTACAAGAAAATTAAGGTTTCTACCTGCATTATGGCAATAAATTGTAACGAAATTTGCGCAGGTATTAGTGATTCTATAGATCTTGTGGTCTACACCGGGAGGTTGTCCTGTACATCCTCGACCTCGCCGGCTACTTGGCAGTTTCCCTGATCCGTAACAACATTTACGTATCTTCTATTGTTCCGGTTCTGATCGTTTCTATAGTTGCTACGTCGATTACCAGAATCATTATTTCTCCTGTAACTTCCGTTGCTAGAACCTCGTTCATTATTATAATTCCTACCCTGCTGATTATTACTATTGTTTCCTTGACTATAGTTGTTCCTGCTATTATAATTATAATTATTAGTCCTATGGTCCCTCTCATTATTTCTGTTCCTATCTTCTCTATTGTTCTGATCGTTATCGTTATTCCTATAGTTATCTCTCCTATTACGACGTTTGTTGCCATTCTTTCTTTGGTTATTAGAGTTAAAATGCATCACATTTGTGACTGATGGTGGTTCAGTATTCTCCAATTCCAAGGCCAATGATACAGCTTCTCCAAAGTTCTTTGGTCTAGATGAAAAAACAATACTTCTCAATTGATCATTCAGACCGTTTTTAAATATAGTGAGTGCGTAACTGTCATTCATGTTAGCTATAACCTTCTTTTCAGCTGCTGTTGCTGAAATGCCTAGTTCCTGAATTTGTAGTTGATTCAATTCACAAATTAAGGAAGTGACTTTATCTTTATAGGCAGTGACGGTTGACTTCTTTTGTACCGTGCTGCTAAGCTGGGTAAATAATTGAGGTATAGTCTTGTTACTTTTAAATTTACGCAACAGGACATCTTTCAGGTTCTCAAATGAGACTATATTACTGTCAGTAATAGAAAGTTTAACAGATGCACTTAATTTAACATTCTTTACAAAATCTATCAATAACTCTTTGCCAGTTGGTGTTAGAGATGCGTTTAGAAGCTCTACAATCTTAAGGAATGATTCTGATTCTTTATATTTACCCTCAAAAACAGGAATAACCTTTAATGCAGTTTCTAATGAAAATTCTGCCATTCTGAAATCTTCTTTTAGGACCAGGGGGCTATTTTCTAAATCTACCACAATGCTTTCAGTATCAGAAACTTTGATATTCTGACCAGTATATCCTTGCTGGGTCAATTGAAGCCAAAGTTCTTTCTCTAGCGTTGCGGCTTCCACCCTAAATTTTAACTTTAAATCTAAGAGATTGGAATCGCTTTCTGAAATACTGGATGAGAAAGAAGTAAATAATTCTCTTTGTTTTTTTAAAACATCTAATTTTTCGGTAAGAGTCTCAACAGTATACAAATTCTTCCCGTTTTTCTTTAGATTCCTAAGGGTCCTTTCATTGTCATCAACAATATCTTTAATCCTGTCCATAAGTTTAATTAGAAAGATAATTTCAACACAAAGTGCAGGAATTTATTTTAAAAGGATATACTTAAAATATTTTTAAAAAAAAAAAATTTTTTTTTATACATTTACAGTCCTATTGAATCTCTTAACTACGTATTTTTTATTGTACTTATCATACAGGTAAAATGAAACTATGGCTACTATAAAAATCGTTGAAGTGGTAATAGATTGCCGGTACTCCTCAACAATTCCAACATTGTTGTTTGTGGAACATTTGTTACTCATTTTAACGATGCTTCCAATAATCTGGTCGCAGATTGTCTAATTGCTTCTGTAAAAGCTTCTTCGATTCACCATGCGTTAACCTGATCACACGGTGTAATTCTGCACGGGCTTTCTTTAGCTTCGTCTTCACTCCTCCCCTTGCACGCCTTTTCCTTGGTATCGCTGTCAAGTCCTTTTCATTCGGTCGCTTCACAAATTCGCTGATGTGTCACGGCTTTGGACCAATATGCTTTAAATCCTCGATTTTTGTGGGAATATATCTAGGCACCACGTTGTTTGTTGACGCCTTTGGCACGTATTCCAACTCTTTCTCTGCCAGGTTGCAGCATCTATCAAAAATAGTATTAATATTATCCTCGGGGTGCAGTTCTAAAAAATCAACGTCAAGTTCTTCTTCTATTAATGGATTCGTTGATTGATTTTTCGGTCCCTCGGCGTTGTTCACAGGATCGCCATGCAGTGATGCAGGATCTTTATCCTGGGTTTCGTTACTATAAATTTAAAAATTAGTAATTAGGAAAAGGGTTTGACTAATTCCTACCTAACAAGCGGAAAATCTCCGCAGATAGTGTGGCGAGGAACTAAAGCCCACGACGCCATGATTACTACAGTCAGAGCGAATATTGAACTTCGCGACTACGGATTCTTCAAAAGAAACTCAAAATGTTAGCACTTGAATGTCTAGATCAGAATTCCTTTTATTTCACTTTCGCTTCAACTATTTATACACAAATTTCTTATACTTAATGATCTACAAAAATAACCAAACAATTTACGACCTAATAAATACTTAAAAATATCAATTACTAAATATAAACATTTTCACACACTCGAAAAATCCATTGGTACCATGTTTGTTTATGACCCAATAAACTTTCACCGTGCGACTTCCCCGACCTACGATACTCATATTACATCACATTACACTCGAGTCATCGTACATTTCTTTATGCAAATGCACTGTCCATTCGCACGCGACTTTTCCTCATGCACATAAATTATCTGAAACATGACTCCACACATGAAGAGTTAAGTGTGCCAGATAATTTATTGCTTTGCATAGATAGCGTACTACACGTGCGTATGTACATATTCAAGAATGTACGATACGTTATTGTTCTTCATGAATGAATGCAAATGAAAAGCAATGGAATGGAAATGTTTTTGCTTTGAATTACGTAAGTATGTTTCAGGTAAATTTATTGAGAATTGTAGAATTTAGGTAAGTATGCAATATGGTTTTTGCATAGGTATTACAACTGGTAACACCCCTACTTTCCGCCGATGGGGTTGCGTAGGAGCCATACCCGATGTGACACTCGCTTCGGAGTCCCTGGTACCCAGAGTACACAACTGGCGAGTAATAGAGGACAACTCGGCTAGTGATCACCAGTATATAGCTGTTGAGATTCACGACGGTGCCACTCTGCGTGCATATGCCCAAACTTCAATCCCCGGATGGAGGACTGGGAGGATGGACGTTGAGAGGTTTGCTGACGCGCTTACGGCAGGCGCACCGTTGCTGGGAGCTCCACCAGGGAGTGGAGGGCCTACAGCCAAGGACTTGGTGAACTCAACTATGAGTACCATCATAGCTGCTTGCGAGTCTTCCATGCCCCGTCGGAGACCCCAACATGGTAAGCCTCCAGTATACTGGTGGTCAAACGAGATCGCCGAACAAAGAAGCGAGTGTCACAAACTTCGGCGAGAGGCCCAACGGGCGGGAACACAGGAGGAGGCAGACCCTAGGCTAGCAGCATGCAGGTCCGGCAGGAAATATCTTCGCAGGCTTATTAACAAGAGCAAGGCCCGATGCTGGCAAGACCTCGTGGATGATGTAAATAGGGATCCGTGGGGCCTTGGCTACAAGCTGGTCATGGGGAAACTTGGTGCCCTACGGAAGCCTTGTATACATGACGCAGAAAAGATGGACGCGATAGTGCGGGGACTCTTCCCCGCCCATCCCGTCCGTGTTGACGCTGTCCATGGTGAAACAGCAGTAGAGTGCCCACTCTTCACACAGCTGGAACTGGAGGAGGCAGTCCTCTCCCTGAAAGCAAGGAAGGCTCCAGGTCCAGATGGTGCTCCAGCTGAGGTTTTGCAGCTCGTCTATCACCATTGTCAACGCTTGCCTACGGGACGGGGTTTTCCCGGTACGATGGAAGGTGGCGAGGCTCGTGCTGGTCAGCAAGGGGAAGGGAAATCCCGAATCGCCGTGTGCATACCGCCCGTTATGCATGCTAGACACGGCTGGGAAAGTCCTAGAGAAACTCATCAAGGGAAGACTCACTGACGCGATTCGTGCTGCTGGGGACCTATCTCCTCGGCAGTACGGCTTTAGAGCAGGACGTTCTACCATTGATGCGATTGCAGAGGTGGTGAACGCGGTCCAAAAGGCAGAGGCATATAGTCGCACCAAGCGACGGATCGTCCTGTTGGTGACACTCGACGTCAGGAATGCCTTCAACTCCGCTAGATGGGTGGATATTCTGGACACGCTGGAAAACTCTTTTCAAGTTCCAGAATATCTAATGCGGCTTTTGGGGAACTACCTAAAGGACCGAAGCCTGCTCTACGACACGACACAGGGCCAACGAAGGATGGAAATTACATCGGGTGTTGCCCAGGGATCTATCCTTGGTCCAGACCTGTGGAACGTGTCTTACGACGGGCTACTAAGACTTGAGATGCCAGATGAGTCGCGCTTTGTCGGCTATGCGGATGATGTTGCGGCTCTGGTCGCCGGACGCACCGTTGAACAAGCGCAACTTAGGCTAGGTATGCTAATGCGCCGAGTGAGGGACTGGATGACTGCTCGCGGGCTCAGTTTAGCACTGGAGAAAACCGAAGTGGTCATCTTGACAAAAAAGAGAATCCCTAGAGTAAGGATGATCAGTATTGGAGATATACAGATCGAATCGAAGCCAGCGGTGAAGTACCTGGGGCTACTGATCGACTCGAAGATGAGTTTCTCTGAGCAAATCAGGGCAACGGCTGAGAAGGCTGCTTCGGGAATATCGGCCCTGAGTCGACTTATGGCCAACGTAGGGGGACCCAGCCCATCAAGAAGACGCCTCTTGATGAGTGCTGTAGGGTCAGTGCTACTGTACGGAGCAGAGGTATGGGGCGACGCTCTCAGCAAGGAGGTATACCGAAGACGATTGGCACAGGTACAGAGAAGAGGAGCACTGAGAATTGCATCTTCGTATCCAACAGTCTCCGGCTCGGCGGTGAGAGTGATTGCAGGCGTGATACCTGTCGCCCTCCTTGCTAGAGAGCGCCGCGCTATTTACCTGCGCCGAAACGAGGATGCGAGGGAGATGGTTGTCCGCGAGGAGAGACAACGCTCGCTCAACGATTGGCAGCAGTCTTGGAGGAATTGCACGAAGGGAAGGTGGACTGCGCGCCTCATCCCCGATGTGAGACCGTGGTTAAATCGAAGGCATGGTGAGACTGACTTCTATCTGACCCAGCTTTTGAGCGGGCCCGGGTGTTTTCAGTCTTACCTGCACAAGATCGGTAAGTCACGGTCTCCCGATTGTCGGTTTTGCCCAGGAGAGGAGGACAATGCCTGTCACACATTTTTTGCGTGTACCAAATGGGCCAGGCTGCGAAGGATAATATAGTTGCGGTGATGCTCGAATCGGTTGACAAATGGAACCAGGTGGCACATTATGCTCGGGCAGTCCTAAAATATAAAAGGGACTCACAGCAGCCGGAGGCGCTGGGGCTGGGGGATCGCTCTTCTGGCAATTCCTCTTCCCCTCTCCCCTCCCGCTAAGAAAGGGACTCCCCAGCTTGAAGGCGCCCCACGGCGTAACAAAACGAGACCTGGCCCGAAGTAATGTGTCAAACGGTTCCAGGCTAGGTTCTCAGATTGACAGGGGAGGTGTTTAGTGGGTAGTCCAAAGGTATCCTCCATGGGAGTCCCACACTGCCAGACTCGGCGGGCATAAATGCCTTCACCTCCCTACCACAAAAAAAAAAACAAAAAGGTGCCTGATAACTTAGTTCCGCGATATCACCTAGTTAATGTTCTAGGGTGATAATCATTTTATACACCGTACGCACCCTGTATATTGTATATATATTTTTTTAGGCTGGTAGTACTGTCAGTGACATCTATGTCAAATTCACATGTCAAAACATTCATTGGTGTTTGGGATACGCGCAAAACTGACGTTAGAAAGGAAGCGCTTACAACCACACACATGACCATTGGTAGGCCGACTTTGCTGGCTAACTTACATGGCGTTATATGAAGAATTATGGAGGTGCCAACGAAAATTCGAAGTTTTGTACGGTTTTAAGGCGGGTTTCTACAGTGAAATCCAGATGGCCCACGGAGAACACAATAGCGCTCCTAGTGAAGTGAAAATTATTTCAGTTCTTATACCCGTTTAATTTTTATCGCCTTCCAAAGTGAATTTATAGGAGTTTTTTTACATCTCAACGCTGAGCTATCAGTCGAAGGTGCAAAACGTGTGCTTCATTTGCTCGTCTTGAAAGGTTTAGGAGTACAGCGGGCTATACAAGGTGAATTTATAGCATGCACGGAATGCGTTCCGCACGTTGTTTATTCGAAAAATAGTATATACTACGAAATATAAGCATTTGCTTATACCACGGTTGGGTGACAGCTACCGGAAGCTTGTCCATAGTAGGCCGACTAATGCATATGTGAATTGCTACAATATGGCTCCCTATCTAACGTCAGTTTTGGACACGCGTCGTTTTGTGAGCTGCTAAAAGGGAGTTTTTCGTTTTTTGCGATGTCGAAATTTGTTGAATTAGCATTAAATTTTGTTTGCGGAATCAATTTTCTGCTGCGGATAAGTTGAGGATGGTGCAAAAGGCCTTCGGTGATGAGGCTATGTCTAAAAAAAATGTTTACAAGTGGTATAGTGAATTCCAAGCCGGTTGTGAACCTCTTCTCTTTTTCGATTATCGCGGTGTTGTGCATTATGAATTCATTCCGCTGGGCCAAACAGTCGGCAAGGAATATTATTTGGACGTTATGCGTCGTTTGCGTAACGCTATCCGCCTTAAAAAGGCCTGAATTATGGAAAGGCAATTCTTGGTTTGTACACCACAATAGTGCACTATCCCATACTGCACTCGTAATTCGTGGTCATTTCGCCAAAAACTCAACCCATATCGTTCCGTAACCACCGTATTCACCTAATCTGGCACCGTGGGACTTCTGACTTTTCAGCAAGCTCAAAAGACCGCTCCGGGGACACCGTTTTGATACCATAGAGGATATTCAAGCCGCAGCGAAGACGGAACTGTAGGCCATCCCGGAAACGACGCGTATCTCAAACACTAATGAATATTTTGACATGTAAATTTAACACAGATGTCACTGACAGTACTACCAACCCAAAAAAGAAAATAATTCTCCAAATCCTTCGACGCGCTTAGCTTAGATTCAAATGTCACCTTATTTTTTGGTCACAGTTGTATGTATATATATACTGCTGTGACGAAAAAATAAGATGACATTTGAATTTAAACTGTGCGCGTCGAAGAATTTGGAGAATTATTTTTTTTAGGTTGGTAGTACTATCAGTGACACATATGTCAAATTTACATGTCAAAATATTCATTTGAGTTTGGGATGGCCTTCAACTCCGTTCCGTTTTTGGACACAGGAGTATATATATATATATATATATATATATATATATATATATATATATATATATATATATATTCAATGAATGAAGGAACATGCTGTGAAGTTAACATTTTTAGTGAAGCCTAAAAATTATATATCAAGTCGTTGTTGGCGTGTGGAGTTGAACTGAAACAATTTTAATACTCAATAAACAATTTCACACTCATCTTTTTTAAATTTCGTCAATTACCTTCAATATACATTGATGTGAAAACATTTTACGTACGACTGCAAACGTCCCCTTTGAAAGGAAAGATGATCCTTTCCAGGCAAGGCCTTACTGCAGCTCAACAAGCCATGTACCGAAAAGCGCTATAACCAAATACGTAACCACATGTAGGCTGACTTTGCTTCCTAGTTTATAGGGTGGTATATGGAGAAATGTGTATGTGCTAACGTAAATGATAACCCGCAGAGAACACCGTACCGCTCCTTCTAAAGTTAATTTTGTTTTGGTTCATATATCCGTGCATGTTTCATTGATGTTCAATTTTGAAAGGATAGAAACTTGTTTACTTCTTTAAGCTAGCTATCAGTGGCAGGAGTTGAACGTGTGTTTCATTTGGTTATTCTTAATGGTTTAGGTGTACAGTGGATGGTGTAAGATGAATTTTTAACATGCAAGGAAAATGATTTACACCTTTTTCATATAAAACTTCGAATATATTACGTCGTGCAAACATTTGTATCCTGCCGAAGTAGGCTGACAGCTCACGACAGCTGGCTACCAGTAAGCTGGCTACTACAAAAGCACATTTCTACTGGAAGGTTTATTACACTTAAGTTGGTGTTGATTTGTCGTCTTTCCATCTGTGGTTACCAAAGACGTAAATAAATGGAGGAGCTACAAGAATCTGTGAACTCATCCATGTGGGAAGCAAGTTTTACTCATAAATAACTTACGCTCTCGAAACTTTATGATTTTTCCTGGTTCTTCTACCCCCTTGTTTCCCAAGAGTCTTTTCGTTCCTCTCTTCAGAAGAATCAGTTCACGACTGACACCCGCGCACAACTACAAAACTTTGTTTCACGTGCACACGATGGCGCCTTCGTTATCATTCGTTGAGCAGTTTGAGTATAACACATTAAATTTTCTCTCACAACACATCAAACGTAGAAGTTGGAAAACTTGTACGTCAAAGCTGGTGAAAATTCATCACTTTTGAATAAGAAACGTGAAGTAAAGTGTCAATTCCGTCCACGTGATCGTCGAAATCACAACTTAATAAACGTGAATGTTTTTCGGAGTGAATTTAAGTGCAAAAACATGAAATGAAATTACGTGCAAACACAACGAATGTGCTCTCACAACACAGCAAATGTGAAGGTTAAAAAACTCATGTGTCAAAACTGATGAAAAATTCGTAAGTTTCGGATAAAAATAGAGAAATAAAGCGCTGATTTTGTACACACGATCTTCAAAATCCAAAACTTTATAAACATGAGCCTAATTCAGAGTGAAGTTAAGTGCAGAAACAAAAGCATATTACTTCAAGCCTCAACTTCACACAATTTAAGCGAAGACTGATAATTGCTTCGGCTCTCGGGACCAGTACTCCTATAACTATGGTGGTTACACTTTATTTCCTGTAGTTATGCGCACCTGACCTATCCAGTATTTACACCCTTAGGGTGGGAAGAGAAGGAGTAAATGATGGCACAAAAACAACACCAACGTAAGTGCAACAAGCCTTCCAGGAGAAATATTCATTTGTAGTATTCAGCCTACTTTTAGGCAGTTGGCATGATCTGTCAGCCTACTTCGGCAGGATGCAAGTGCTTGTATGGGTGTAATATATTCGACATTTCACATGAAAATGGTAGAAATCCAAAACTGACGATAGATACAAGCCATATGGTAGCAATTTGCATATGTATTAGTCGGCCTACTATGGACGAGCTGTCACCCAACTGCGGCATTAGCAAATGCTTATATTTCGTCATATATACTATTTTCCGAATAAAAAACGTGGCGAACGCATTCCGTGCATGCTATAAATTCACCTTGTATAGCCCATTGTGCTCCTAAACTTTCCAAGACGGACAAATGAAGCACACGTTTTGCACCTTCGACTGATAGCTCAGCGTTGAGATGTAAAAAAACTCCTATAAATTCACTTTGGAAGGCGATAAAAACTAAATGGGTATAAGAACTGAAATAATTTTCACGTCACTAGGAGCGCTATTGTGTTCTCCGCGGATCATCTGGATTTTACTGTAGAAATCCGTCTCTAAACCGTACAAAACCTCGAATTTTTGTTGGCACCTCCACAATTCTTCATATAACGCCATGTAAGTTAGCCAGCAAAGTCGGCCTACTAATGGTCATGTGTGTGGTAGTAAGCGCTGCTGCCATATGGCTTGTATCTATCGTCAGTTTTGTAGAAATCACATTCCCTGCATACTAAAAATGCACCTTACACTGCCCGCTGTACATTTACTCCATTTCAAACACACTTTCAACTCCTTTCACTGACAGGTAGCTTGAAAAAGTAAACAAATTTTGTTCTTTTAAATTTAAATACCAATAAATCATGAATGGGTCATACGAACCAAAACGAAATTCACTTCAGAAGGAGTGCTACGATGTGCTCCGTGAACCATCTGGATTTCACAATTGAAATCCGTCTCGAAACCGTACAAAACGTCGAATTTTCATCGGTACTTCCACATTTCACCATATACCGCCATATAAACTAGGAAGCAAAGTCAGCCTACATGTGGTTATCTATTTGGTAGCAGGGCTTTCTGCTACTAGACTTGTTAAACTGCAGTAAGGTTATAGTGGTAGTGACTTGAAGCCAGGCTAGTCTCTGCAAAGGAGCGGCAAACTTAATCAAATGGCGTGAAAAATCAAATTGACAGCATCATGATGAAAATATTTAACTAAAAATGAATTCAAGTATTTTCTTAGTTTCTTATTTAAATTTAAATTTGATGTTAATAAACTGTGGACTAAAATGCAATTAATGAAGATGCAGTTTTAGAGATTACTGAAAAAAACGAATAAGATCATGAAGAGCAACTGTTTAGTTTTCTGAAGTATATTTTTCAACAGACTCCAATCGTCTTTCTGCTAATTAATGAACATTAATCTGATAATAATTTGTAAATGACATACTGGTTACATTAGTAATTAGCCCACCTACTCTTCAACCAAATCAAAATGCTATGCAACTTATTCCGAGTCATTTCCAAGCCGTTTGAATTTCGGGCGATATTTTATCGATATAAAAATATTCATGGCAATATTCTTTCTGTTAAATATTTTTTTCTTACATACCTTATAAATGAATTGTTTTGTTCAGTTTTCGGTGAATAGAATGTCTTTCTGACTTTTTCTTAAGACAGTTAGCAATACGTGGTGTTAAGGTACTTTTTGATTAAAAAATTATAAGGGAGTAATAGTGACCACTTCCAATGATATGTGGTTTATACTCACTGAATAACAGTATTTCTAAAAATACGCTCGGATCCTCACGGAAGCAATTCGCAGTTGATATCCTTTTTGGAAAAAATGTAGCATTGAACTAACATCTTAATTGATAAGAAGAAATTACACACAACGTTCACATGATATACTTTAATAACACGCTGTTGTTAGTATTAAACAAACGAAAAATTCTTTAACCTACAAGAAGAAACTTAAAGACTCTGACAAAGTTTTCTTGCACTTGTTGAAGCTGGTAAGTGAGTACAAATTTTTTGGTAAAATCAATCTTTCATCGTTTTGATTAAATTAGTTATATTGTTTAAGGCAGCATGTAATGAATCATGCGACGCCGCTGGCGACCACTACTAACACACCTTGCTGCTAGGTGGCTTGTCATTCCACGTGGTTGTGACGAGCGCACATCCCACGTCAATTTTGTCGTGGGATGTCAAGAGGAATTGACAGCCACATGGCAGTGAAGTGCGTACGTAGTGGCCGCCACCTAAGATTAATAAGAGCTGGATGAGCTAAGCTCATATAAAATGCATGAGAGAGCATGCGACCGGTTTCTGCTCTCTTCCAAGCGAACAGTCTGTCATTTCCTCCCCGTCTGCCTCTTGCTGCTCACTTTCTTGTTCCTAAAGCTGACTAAGTGTGAACTGACTGTCAAGTTGACTGATGCAAATTGGACGCCAAATTGGCCAATTTGCAAGTTTCGTCGCGAATTTTATCCGATGTTAAAACTGTGGGAAGTGTTCGCGATCTTAATTCGTCCCAAGTGTTTAAACATTCGGTTGGAGTTTGTGATTCAAGTTACTTTAACGTGTGACACTGTGAAATTAATTTAGAATTTCAAAATGAAATGTGTAGTGCCTTCGTGAAAAAATCTTAGTGGAAAAGGATCTGTACGTGTTTCCTTTCACAAGTGAGTAGTTATTATATTAATGTTTTGCATGGTTTTCATACAATGCTGAAGGTTTTTTAAATAGAAAGCAAATTTTTGGTATTGTATGAAAATTTGTTTATATTGAGCAGCAACCATGTTTGCTTGTGCAATTTGGCTCTCTCTAAGGTTGTAAACAAGAGCGTAGCAGTAGAGAAAGTGGTCGCAGGGGTTGTTGCAACCTTATTGTCACGTGATTGTCCACTCCAGTATTATTTAATTACTCAATGGTCGCCACCCAAGAAGAGTTGGGTTGCACATAATCGCGAAGAATCAGTTTACGAACCAACCGAAAAGGATCATTTGCTAGATGAAAGAGCAGCCCGTGAAAATTTAACATCTGATATGCATCATGGGGTTAGCGATTCATTTCTATTCAAAGTGCCATTAGAGGATCGATTGGCAGGTGGTTCATCAACGATTATCAAACGACGAAGACTAGCGTGATGAATATGTGATGAATGTTATTCGTACAGATTTAACTAACTAACAAGCGACCAAAGCTTTAGGTTTGGCCAATTGGAATATCCGTTGGGAAGAACAACTCATATTGAAGAAATTTAGAGCTGTATCACACCAACAACAACAGCAGCACCAGCAGCAACATAAAGAACAGCCTCCTCCACAACAGCAGCAACAACAAAATAATCCTGGAGATCCAACCCAAACAGTTCCCATTGCCATCATACAAGCTGGCGACCCTACAACAATAACGAGGGCATCAATTCAGTTGCAACACCTCCCCCCCAGGTGTGGATCACCATTCAGTTGTCTATTAGAAAGTCCTAATAAGAGGCAAAGCAAAGGTCAGTTCTAAAGCTAACACAAAGATAATTGCACCTGATCTGTTACGAGTGATACAGTTTATGCTTAGGAGAAATCGAATAATGAAGCAGAAACTTGAGTTGAGCAAAAATGCCAAATTATCTTTATTTCCAAGTATTTTGGAAAAATTTAAAATTATGACTCTTTAATTCACTCGTCAGCAATCGGCCTGTGCTCGCACAAGTAACCAAAGGTCATATCATGAAAATTAGTGTGGATATATTTCTTATATCCTGTATCAAGGCAGATGGGTTCAAAAAGGGTTAGCAATGTGTTTAGTTAAGAGTCTATCTTTTTACTGCAAATAGTCTGCTATTCAGAAGCGGTGCGGTGTTTCGGAACCAGTATTTTTATCGTTATTGATTGAACATCTCAAAATATTTTAATAATTTTTCGTATTCGGTTATTTGTTGTTTATCGTTTTCTTCTTACTTTTCCATTGATTGCATGATCAAGCATTTAGTCTTTAAGAGGGGAACAAAAAAATGAAATGTCGTTTTCCCGCAACGTCCCAACTGTTAACAAGAAAAGTAGAAAAACGATTGAATTATTTGACAGTCCTAGTAATCTCATAAAGAGGGATTTATTTAGGCAAGAGTTTGAAATTTGTACTGACAATGAATTATGTTTACAAACTTCTTAACATTATTACTGTAAGGGTTGAAACTGTCTTAGAGAGTTCATAACGAAACACAATCAACAAAACAAAAAAAAATTTTATAGCACAAACACATAATTTCATATCTGACGAAGTGAAATTTTATTTACAATGCTTTCCAAGTCGACTAATTTTACTTTTACACACATGTTTAGTGATTTCCTTTCTTAATCAACCATTATGTGTTAAAGCACTCGTTTTGTTAGTTTCTAAAAGAAGAAGAAAAAAAAAACTTCGCCAAAGCGCACAAAATAGTTTAAATGTGCAAAGAAATACGTTTTTTATTCCATTCATGGTTTATTAATATTCTATTAAATTACTTTCTTTAATGCTATAACAAAAGCTCGTTATGTAAGCTTGTTAGATTATGCATGTTAGATTATGTATTGTGCGAATACGTTAGTATTGTGCGCATTGTGCGAATACGTTAGTAGGGAAGTTTCAATAGGAAATATCGTTAAAGCTTTAGCAGTTATTTATTGGGAATGAGTCAATATGTAAACGGGGAATGAATATTTCCCACGATCGTTACGTTCGGCATTGCTTCACTTCGGAAGAAGATTTGCCGAGAGAACAGCTTCGCATTTATATAGCTAGGGAGTCGTTTTTGTTGTATTCCCACGACTTTAGTATAAGCTATCTTGGCTTTATAGGGTGCGAGTGAGCGTGATAAATAAACTTTCCCCTTAATATGCATGGTTATTGTTGTTAATGGGAATGGGAGTCATGGATTGAAGGTTTATGTGATTGTTTTTGCTCGCCGCTAACGAGCTTTGAAGATATGATTAGCATTGCTTCTGCAATGATGCATGAGATAATTGAATGAAGCGATGTATTGTAGCTTTTACATGCGCTGATTGCTAGGAAGTATGTGAAGTATATGATATGTATGTACTAATTCGTGGTTGGCTGGTAATTGCCTTGAAGAGCATTTGTTTTTAATTAAGTCGGCTTAATGCATTTCGTAGTGGGCAGGGCTTTTAATTCATCTATGCTATGCGATTATATAGGAGGAAGAGCTTTTGAGGTATATGCATTTAATTGCCGTTTAATTGGCTTAAGTTGTGTATTACATACTTTTTTATCCATTTGTAGTTGTAAAAAGGGAGGGTTATTAGAAATGTATTCAGCAGTATGTGTAAATAGTTGTGGATTATTTATAAATTGGAATCTACTATTTATTATGAAGGTTTTTTGTTAAGTTTGGAAATATTGTATGAGTTGTGAATGATGATGATCTGTTTCATTAAATTGAAATTAAAAGGAGAGATTGTAAGCTTAAAAGTTCGAGTATATACTTTAATTGATTTTAGTGAACTGTTAAACAGATATACTGCGTTGAAAATATCTTGCGAGAAAGATTATGGTCGACGCGACATTATCACTATATGGGCTTGGGAACATATAGTTTCGGCCTTCATTAAAGACCCTATATGTGTTCCGTCTAATTTTTCCCTAGTGCGTGTCTGCTTAGTTTGGCATAATGCTAACCTAGGCCTTGCTGGAAGACAGTACAGTGCCGTGCGAGGTCACTTCATAAGCCGTTTATAAAATTTTTGATATCGATCTTGAGAAAACGATTGTTTAAAGAATCTTAAAGTATATATTATAGCATTCTAAGACGCAATTTGATATCGTTGCCATATGTAAAGTAAAAGGGTGGGAAATGGGTGGGTTTTTGACTTGTCTTACGCTTTCCATAGGAGTTTTATTGGGACTTTTTTAGTAGTTGGCCGTTATAATGTATTTACTGTCCAAGAAAACGTAGTGGCTTCTTTAAATGATACTTGGTTAATAGTGTATTTGCAAACCATTTTCGATCAACAGCTCAAAGGCTATGACTGGATGGTAAATTGATGTCTCTTCTGCATATAACTTAATACTAAATGTAGCGTGTCTGCCCAAAATTAAAGTCAGGCAGCTCAGAGGCTATTATTTGTTTCTTTAGGGACTTATAACTAAAAATAGCGTGTCCATCGACAGCTTATGTCAACGGCTCAGAGGCTGTTGTTAAATCTACTGGTTTTCATTCCAGTGATTGTGCAAATTAAACATAGAAAAAGCGTGTCTGCTGATAATTTTGGTTTGGGGTTTTGTCGGGGTTTACCGACTTGACTGCCACTTTTTCCGTTTCCCTACTGCTAACATTGTGAAATGGCACATTTAGTGCAGGATGTAAATTTAGTGATTTGAGAGTAAATTATAGCGGAATTTGAAAGAGATAATTGGTTTTGGGGTTAAAATCGTTTGCATTGTTGTATTATTCTGATAACTAACATTCTGTTGTTTCAAAGTTCCCATATTTAAATTGTTTCAGTAGAACTTGAAATTAAATTAGTTTCATGTTTATTTGCGTTGGAAAATTGCCGTTCTCATTTAAATTATTTTTTATATTTGTTTAGCGCTGTTAATTTAATTCATTTGCTCTTCCGTGTTGTTGCATTTAAAAATTATTGCCCAGGTGTCTATTACTTAAATGTTTGTTTTTCTTTGCTTTTTTAATAGCATCTTAGGGAATTCGAATGATAATTTCATTCAAAAGATAAGACTTTAATATGCATGTATGTTAGGTACACGTTATTGTTATTATTATTGTTTAAGTGGTTGGAGTGATAAATTGTATCATATTTCGAAAGCAATGGGCACGCGTTTGTTTGCTCGCTATTAAGTTTTCGGTTTGCTTATTTGTGTTTAATATTTACTTGTAATGTTTTGTGTTTTGCATGTTAGTTGATTGAAACTTTATATCTTTATAAATTCTACGTTGGGTTTGAACGAAGAGTTAGTTCGAACTTAGTTCGAATGAACTTGTTCGAATGAACTTCAGATAAGAAAAATGAGATTTAAAATATATGAATGACGGAGTAAATGAATGAAGAATTAAATGTTCAATATGACTATTCGATTTTAGGACTGATCTTATTTGATGGATAGTATGAGTAGTATTAATATTATATTTGAATATTGTTAATATATTTTGGTTATGAGAATGATCAATATAAGTATTTGAGTTTATTTTACAGGCAGACTGATTTGATTTTTTTTTGTTTTAAGAAGATTGATTTAGTTTTATGCACTGTAGAAGTATCACCATTATGATGTGTGGATATTAATATTATATTTTTGTTTTTTAAATGATCAAAATTATTATTTGATTTTTTTTTTTTTGGAAAGCGCACCTGACCTATCCAGTATTTACACCCTTAGGGTGGGAAGAGAAGGAGTAAATGATGGCACAAAAACAACACCAACGTAAGTGCAACAAGCCTTCCAGGAGAAATATTCATTTGTAGTATTCAGCCTACTTTTAGGCAGTTGGCATGATCTGTCAGCCTACTTCGGCAGGATGCAAGTGCTTGTATGGGTGTAATATATTCGACATTTCACATGAAAAAGGTAGAAATCACATTCCCTGCATACTAAAAATGCACCTTACACTGCCCGCTGTACATTTACTCCATTTCAAACACACTTTCAACTCCTTTCACTGACAGGTAGCTTGAAAAAGTAAACAAATTTTGTTCCTTTAAATTTAAATACCAATAAATCATGAATGGGTCATACGAACCAAAACGAAATTCACTTCAGAAGGAGTGCTACGATGTGCTCCGTGAACCATCTGGATTTCACAATTGAAATCCGTCTCGAAACCGTACAAAACGTCGAATTTTCATCGGTACTTCCACATTTCACCATATACCGCCATATAAACTAGGAAGCAAAGTCAGCCTACATGTGGTTATCTATTTGGTAGCAGGGCTTTCTGCTACTAGACTTGTTAAACTGCAGTAAGGTTATAGTGGTAGTGACTTGAAGCCAGGCTAGTCTCTGCAAAGGAGCGGCAAACTTAATCAAATGGCGTGAAAAATCAAATTGACAGCATCATGATGAAAATATTTAACTAAAAATGAATTCAAGTATTTTCTTAGTTTCTTATTTAAATTTAAATTTGATGTTAACAAACTGTGGACTGAAATGCAATTAATGAAGATGCAGTTTTAGAGATTACTGAAAAAAACGAATAAGATCATGAAGAGCAACTGTTTAGTTTTCTGAAGTATATTTTTCAACAGACTCCAATCGTCTTTCTGCTCATTAATGAACATTAATCTGATAATAATTTGTAAATGACATACTGGTTACATTAGTAATTAGCGAGTCATTTCCAAGCCGTTTGAATTTCGGGCGATATTTTATCGATATAAAAATATTCATGGCAATATTCTTTCTGTTAAATATTTTTTTCTTACATACCGTATAAATGAATTGTTTTGTTCAGTTTTCGGTGAATAGAATGTCTTTCTGACTTTTTCTTAAGACAGTAAGCAATACGTGGTGTTAAGGTACTTTTTGATTAAAAAATTATAAGGGAGTAATAGTGACCACTTCCAATGATATGTGGTTTATACTCACTGAATAACAGTATTTCTAAAAATACGCTCGGATCCTCACGGAAGCAATCCGCGGATGATATCCTTTTTGGAAAAAATGTAGCATTGAACTAACATCTTAATTGATAAGAAGAAATTACACACAACGTTCACATGATATACTTTAATAACACGCTGTTGTTAGTATTAAACAAACGAAAAATTCTTTAACCTACAAGAAGAAACTTAAAGACTCTGACAAAGTTTTCTTGCACTTGTTGAAGCTGGTAAGTGAGTACAAATTTTTTGGTAAAATCAATCTTTCATCGTTTTGATTAAATTAGTTATATTGTTTAAGGCAGCATGTAATGAATCAGGCGACGCCGCTGGCGACCACTACTAACACACCTTGCTGCTAGGTGGCTTGTCATTCCACGTGGTTGTGACGAGCGCACATCCCACGTCAATTTTGTCGTGGGATGTCAAGAGGAATTGACAGCCACATGGCAGTGAAGTGCGTACGTAGTGGCCGCCACCTAAGATTAATAAGAGCTGGATGAGCTAAGCTCATATAAAATGCATGAGAGAGCATGCGACCGGTTTCTGCTCTCTTCCAAGCGAACAGTCTGTCATTTCCTCCCCATCTGCCTCTTGCTGCTCACTTTCTTGTTCCTAAAGCTGACTAGGTGTGAACTGACTGTCAAGTTGACTGATGCAAATTGGACGCCAAATTGGCCAATTTGCAAGTTTCGTCGCGAATTTTATCCGATGTTAAAACTGTGGGAAGTGTTCGCGATCTTAATTCGTCCCAAGTGTTTAAACATTCGGTTGGAGTTTGTGATTCAAGTTACTTTAACGTGTGACACTGTGAAATTAATTTAGAATTTCAAAATGAAATGTGTAGTGCCTTCGTGAAAAAATCTTAGTGGAAAAGGATCTGTACGTGTTTCCTTTCACAAGTGAGTAGTTATTATATTAATGTTTTGCATGGTTTTCATACAATGCTGAAGGTTTTTTAAATAGAAAGCAAATTTTTGGTATTGTATGAAAATTTGTTTATATTGAGCAGCAACCATGTTTGCTTGTGCAATTTGGCTCTCTCTAAGGTTGTAAACAAGAGCGTAGCAGTAGAGAAAGTGGTCGCAGGGGTTGTTGCAACCTTATTGTCACGTGATTGTCCACTCCAGTATTATTTAATTACTCAATGGTCGCCACCCAAGAAGAGTTGGGTTGCACATAATCGCGAAGAATCAGTTTACGAACCAACCGAAAAGGATCATTTGCTAGATGAAAGAGCAGCCCGTGAAAATTTAACATCTGATATGCATCATGGGGTTAGCGATTCATTTCTATTCAAAGTGCCATTAGAGGATCGATTGGCAGGTGGTTCATCAACGATTATCAAACGACGAAGACTAGCGTGATGAATATGTGATGAATGTTATTCGTACAGATTTAACTAACTAACAAGCGACCAAAGCTTTAGGTTTGGCCAATTGGAATATCCGTTGGGAAGAACAACTCATATTGAAGAAATTTAGAGCTGTATCACACCAACAACAACAGCAGCACCAGCAGCAACATAAAGAACAGCCTCCTCCACAACAGCAGCAACAACAAAATAATCCTGGAGATCCAACCCAAACAGTTCCCATTGCCATCATACAAGCTGGCGACCCTACAACAATAACGAGGGCATCAATTCAGTTGCAACACCTCCCCCCCAGGTGTGGATCACCATTCAGTTGTCTATTAGAAAGTCCTAATAAGAGGCAAAGCAAAGGTTAGTTCTAAAGCTAACACAAAGATAATTGCACCTGATCTGTTACGAGTGATACAGTTTATGCTTAGGAGAAATCGAATAATGAAGCAGAAACTTGAGTTGAGCAAAAATGCCAAATTATCTTTATTTCCAAGTATTTTGGAAAAATTTAAAATTATGACTCTTTAATTCACTCGTCAGCAATCGGCCTGTGCTCGCACAAGTAACCAAAGGTCATATCATGAAAATTAGTGTGGATATATTTCTTATATCCTGTATCAAGGCAGATGGGTTCAAAAAGGGTTAGCCATGTGTTTAGTTAAGAGTCTATCTTTTTACTGCAAATAGTCTGCTATTCAGAAGCGGTGCGGTGTTTCGGAACCAGTATTTTTATCGTTAGTGATTGAACATCTCAAAATATTTTAATAATTTTTCGTATTCGGTTATTTGTTGTTTATCGTTTTCTTCTTACTTTTCCATTGATTGCATGATCAAGCATTTAGTCTTTAAGAGGGGAACAAAAAAATGAAATGTCGTTTTCCCGCAACGTCCCAACTGTTAACAAGAAAAGTAGAAAAACGATTGAATTATTTGACAGTCCTAGTAATCTCATAAAGAGGGATTTATTTAGGCAAGAGTTTGAAATTTGTACTGACAATGAATTATGTTTACAAACTTCTTAACATTATTACTGTAACGGTTGAAACTGTCTTAGAGAGTTCATAACGAAACACAATCAACAAAACAAAAAAAAATTTTATAGCACAAACACATAATTTCATATCTGACGAAGTGAAATTTTATTTACAATGCTTTCCAAGTCGACTAATTTTACTTTTACACACATGTTTAGTGATTTCCTTTCTTAATCAACCATTATGTGTTAAAGCACTCGTTTTGTTAGTTTCTAAAAGAAGAAGAAAAAAAAAACTTCGCCAAAGCGCACAAAATAGTTTAAATGTGCAAAGAAATACGTTTTTTATTCCATTCATGGTTTATTAATATTCTATTAAATTACTTTCTTTAATGCTATAACAAAAGCTCGTTATGTAAGCTTGTTAGATTATGCATGTTAGATTATGTATTGTGCGAATACGTTAGTATTGTGCGCATTGTGCGAATACGTTAGTAGGGAAGTTTCAATAGGAAATATCGTTAAAGCTTTAGCAGTTATTTATTGGGAATGAGTCAATATGTAAACGGGGAATGAATATTTCCCACGATCGTTACGTTCGGCATTGCTTCACTTCGGAAGAAGATTTGCCGAGAGAACAGCTTCGCATTTATATAGCTAGGGAGTCGTTTTTGTTGTATTCCCACGACTTTAGTATAAGCTATCTTGGCTTTATAGGGTGCAAGTGAGCGTGATAAATAAACTTTCCCCTTAATATGCATGGTTATTGTTGTTAATGGGAATGGGAGTCATGGATTGAAGGTTTATGTGATTGTTTTTGCTCGCCGCTAACGAGCTTTGAAGATATGATTAGCATTGCTTCTGCAATGATGCATGAGATAATTGAATGAAGCGATGTATTGTAGCTTTTACATGCGCTGATTGCTAGGAAGTATGTGAAGTATATGATATGTATGTACTAATTCGTGGTTGGCTGGTAATTGCCTTGAAGAGCATTTGTTTTTAATTAAGTCGGCTTAATGCATTTCGTAGTGGGCAGGGCTTTTAATTCATCTATGCTATGCGATTATATAGGAGGAAGAGCTTTTGAGGTATATGCATTTAATTGCCATTTAATTGGCTTAAGTTGTGTATTACATACTTTTTTATCCATTTGTAGTTGTAAAAAGGGAGGGTTATTAGAAATGTATTCAGCAGTATGTGTAAATAGTTGTGGATTATTTATAAATTGGAATCTACTATTTATTATGAAGGTTTTTTGTTAAGTTTGGAAATATTGTATGAGTTGTGAATGATGATGATCTGTTTCATTAAATTGAAATTAAAAGGAGAGATTGTAAGCTTAAAAGTTCGAGTATATACTTTAATTGATTTTAGTGAACTGTTAAACAGATATACTGCGTTGAAAATATCTTGCGAGAAAGATTATGGTCGACGCGACATTATCACTATATGGGCTTGGGAACATATAGTTTCGGCCTTCATTAAAGACCCTATATGTGTTCCGTCTAATTTTTCCCTAGTGCGTGTCTGCTTAGTTTGGCATAATGCTAACCTAGGCCTTGCTGGAAGACAGTACAGTGCCGTGCGAGGTCACTTCATAAGCCGTTTATAAAATTTTTGATATCGATCTTGAGAAAACGATTGTTTAAAGAATCTTAAAGTATATATTATAGCATTCTAAGACGCAATTTGATATCGTTGCCATATGTAAAGTAAAAGGGTGGGAAATGGGTGGGTTTTTGACTTGTCTTACGCTTTCCATAGGAGTTTTATTGGGACTTTTTTAGTAGTTGGCCGTTATAATGTATTTACTGTCCAAGAAAACGTAGTGGCTTCTTTAAATGATACTTGGTTAATAGTGTATTTGCAAACCATTTTCGATCAACAGCTCAAAGGCTATGACTGGATGGTAAATTGATGTCTCTTTTGCATATGACTTAATACTAAATGTAGCGTGTCTGCCCAAAATTAAAGTCAGGCAGCTCAGAGGCTATTATTTGTTTCTTTAGGGACTTATAACTAAAAATAGCGTGTCCATCGACAGCTTATGTCAACGGCTCAGAGGCTGTTGTTAAATCTACTGGTTTTCATTCCAGTGATTGTGCAAATTAAACATAGAAAAAGCGTGTCTGCTGATAATTTTGGTTTGGGGTTTTGTCGGGGTTTACCGACTTGACTGCCACTTTTTCCGTTTCCTTACTGCTAACATTGTGAAATGGCACATTTAGTGCAGGATGTAAATTTAGTGATTTGAGAGTAAATTATAGCGGAATTTGAAAGAGATAATTGGTTTTGGGGTTAAAATCGTTTGCATTGTTGTATTATTCTGATAACTAACATTCTGTTGTTTCAAAGTTCCCATATTTAAATTGTTTCAGTAGAACTTGAAATTAAATTAGTTTCATGTTTATTTGCGTTGGAAAATTGCCGTTCTCATGTAAATTATTTTTTATATTTGTTTAGCGCTGTTAATTTAATTCATTTGCTCTTCCGTGTTATTGCATTTAAAAATTATTGCCCAGGTGTCTATTACTTAAATGTTTGTTTTTCTTTGCTTTTTTAATAGCATCTTAGGGAATTCGAATGATAATTTCATTCAAAAGATAAGACTTTAATATGCATGTATGTTAGGTACGCGTTATTGTTATTATTATTGTTTAAGTGGTTGGAGTGATAAATGGTATCATATTTCGAAAGCAATGGGCACGCGTTTGTTTGCTCGCTATTAAGTTTTCGGTTTGCTTATTTGTGTTTAATATTTACTTGTAATGTTTTGTGTTTTGCATGTTAGTTGATTGAAACTTTATATCTTTATAAATTCTACGTTGGGTTTGAACGAAGAGTTAGTTCGAACTTAGTTCGAATGAACTTATTCGAATGAAATTCAGATAAGAAAAATGAGATTTAAAATATATGAATGACGGAGTAAATGAATGAAGAATTAAATGTTCAATATGACTATTCGATTTTAGGACTGATCTTATTTGATGGATAGTATGAGTAGTATTAATATTATTTTTGAATATTGTTAATATATTTTGGTTATGAGAATGATCAATATAAGTATTTGAGTTTATTTTACAGGCAGACTGATTTGATTTTTTTTTGTTTTAAGAAGATTGATTTAGTTTTATGCACTGTAGAAGTACCACCATTATGATGTGTGGATATTAATATTATATTTTTGTTTTTTAAATGATCAAAATTATTATTTGATTTTTTTTTTTTTGGAAAGCGCACCTGACCTATCCAGTATTTACACCCTTAGGGTGGGAAGAGAAGGAGTAAATGATGGCACAAAAACAACACCAACGTAAGTGCAACAAGCCTTCCAGGAGAAATATTCATTTGTAGTATTCAGCCTACTTTTAGGCAGTTGGCATGATCTGTCAGCCTACTTCGGCAGGATGCAAGTGCTTGTATGGGTGTAATATATTCGACATTTCACATGAAAAAGGTAGAAATCACATTCCCTGCATACTAAAAATGCACCTTACACTGCCCGCTGTACATTTACTCCATTTCAAACACACTTTCAACTCCTTTCACTGACAGGTAGCTTGAAAAAGTAAACAAATTTTGTTCCTTTAAATTTAAATACCAATAAATCATGAATGGGTCATACGAACCAAAACGAAATTCACTTCAGAAGGAGTGCTACGATGTGCTCCGTGAACTATCTGGATTTCACAATTGAAATCCGTCTCGAAACCGTACAAAACGTCGAATTTTCATCGGTACTTCCACATTTCACCATATACCGCCATATAAACTAGGAAGCAAAGTCAGCCTACATGTGGTTATCTATTTGGTAGCAGGGCTTTCTGCTACTAGACTTGTTAAACTGCAGTAAGGTTATAGTGGTAGTGACTTGAAGCCAGGCTAGTCTCTGCAAAGGAGCGGCAAACTTAATCAAATGGCGTGAAAAATCAAATTGACAGCATCATGATGAAAATATTTAACTAAAAATGAATTCAAGTATTTTCTTAGTTTCTTATTTAAATTTAAATTTGATGTTAACAAACTGTGGACTGAAATGCAATTAATGAAGATGCAGTTTTAGAGATTACTGAAAAAAACGAATAAGATCATGAAGAGCAACTGTTTAGTTTTCTGAAGTATATTTTTCAACAGACTCCAATCGTCTTTCTGCTCATTAATGAACATTAATCTGATAATAATTTGTAAATGACATACTGGTTACATTAGTAATTAGCGAGTCATTTCCAAGCCGTTTGAATTTCGGGCGATATTTTATCGATATAAAAATATTCATGGCAATATTCTTTCTGTTAAATATTTTTTTCTTACATACCGTATAAATGAATTGTTTTGTTCAGTTTTCGGTGAATAGAATGTCTTTCTGACTTTTTCTTAAGACAGTAAGCAATACGTGGTGTTAAGGTACTTTTTGATTAAAAAATTATAAGGGAGTAATAGTGACCACTTCCAATGATATGTGGTTTATACTCACTGAATAACAGTATTTCTAAAAATACGCTCGGATCCTCACGGAAGCAATCCGCGGATGATATCCTTTTTGGAAAAAATGTAGCATTGAACTAACATCTTAATTGATAAGAAGAAATTACACACAACGTTCACATGATATACTTTAATAACACGCTGTTGTTAGTATTAAACAAACGAAAAATTCTTTAACCTACAAGAAGAAACTTAAAGACTCTGACAAAGTTTTCTTGCACTTGTTGAAGCTGGTAAGTGAGTACAAATTTTTTGGTAAAATCAATCTTTCATCGTTTTGATTAAATTAGTTATATTGTTTATGGCAGCATGTAATGAATCAGGCGACGCCGCTGGCGACCACTACTAACACACCTTGCTGCTAGGTGGCTTGTCATTCCACGTGGTTGTGACGAGCGCACATCCCACGTCAATTTTGTCGTGGGATGTCAAGAGGAATTGACAGCCACATGGCAGTGAAGTGCGTACGTAGTGGCCGCCACCTAAGATTAATAAGAGCTGGATGAGCTAAGCTCATATAAAATGCATGAGAGAGCATGCGACCGGTTTCTGCTCTCTTCCAAGCGAACAGTCTGTCATTTCCTCCCCGTCTGCCTCTTGCTGCTCACTTTCTTGTTCCTAAAGCTGACTAGGTGTGAACTGACTGTCAAGTTGACTGATGCAAATTGGACGCCAAATTGGCCAATTTGCAAGTTTCGTCGCGAATTTTATCCGATGTTAAAACTGTGGGAAGTGTTCGCGATCTTAATTCGTCCCAAGTGTTTAAACATTCGGTTGGAGTTTGTGATTCAAGTTACTTTAACGTGTGACACTGTGAAATTAATTTAGAATTTCAAAATGAAATGTGTAGTGCCTTCGTGAAAAAATCTTAGTGGAAAAGGATCTGTACGTGTTTCCTTTCACAAGTGAGTAGTTATTATATTAATGTTTTGCATGGTTTTCATACAATGCTGAAGGTTTTTTAAATAGAAAGCAAATTTTTGGTATTGTATGAAAATTTGTTTATATTGAGCAGCAACCATGTTTGCTTGTGCAATTTGGCTCTCTCTAAGGTTGTAAACAAGAGCGTAGCAGTAGAGAAAGTGGTCGCAGGGGTTGTTGCAACCTTATTGTCACGTGATTGTCCACTCCAGTATTATTTAATTACTCAATGGTCGCCACCCAAGAAGAGTTGGGTTGCACATAATCGCGAAGAATCAGTTTACGAACCAACCGAAAAGGATCATTTGCTAGATGAAAGAGCAGCCCGTGAAAATTTAACATCTGATATGCATCATGGGGTTAGCGATTCATTTCTATTCAAAGTGCCATTAGAGGATCGATTGGCAGGTGGTTCATCAACGATTATCAAACGACGAAGACTAGCGTGATGAATATGTGATGAATGTTATTCGTACAGATTTAACTAACTAACAAGCGACCAAAGCTTTAGGTTTGGCCAATTGGAATATCCGTTGGGAAGAACAACTCATATTGAAGAAATTTAGAGCTGTATCACACCAACAACAACAGCAGCACCAGCAGCAACATAAAGAACAGCCTCCTCCACAACAGCAGCAACAACAAAATAATCCTGGAGATCCAACCCAAACAGTTCCCATTGCCATCATACAAGCTGGCGACCCTACAACAATAACGAGGGCATCAATTCAGTTGCAACACCTCCCCCCCAGGTGTGGATCACCATTCAGTTGTCTATTAGAAAGTCCTAATAAGAGGCAAAGCAAAGGTCAGTTCTAAAGCTAACACAAAGATAATTGCACCTGATCTGTTACGAGTGATACAGTTTATGCTTAGGAGAAATCGAATAATGAAGCAGAAACTTGAGTTGAGCAAAAATGCCAAATTATCTTTATTTCCAAGTATTTTGGAAAAATTTAAAATTATGACTCTTTAATTCACTCGTCAGCAATCGGCCTGTGCTCGCACAAGTAACCAAAGGTCATATCATGAAAATTAGTGTGGATATATTTCTTATATCCTGTATCAAGGCAGATGGGTTCAAAAAGGGTTAGCCATGTGTTTAGTTAAGAGTCTATCTTTTTACTGCAAATAGTCTGCTATTCAGAAGCGGTGCGGTGTTTCGGAACCAGTATTTTTATCGTTAGTGATTGAACATCTCAAAATATTTTAATAATTTTTCGTATTCGGTTATTTGTTGTTTATCGTTTTCTTCTTACTTTTCCATTGATTGCATGATCAAGCATTTAGTCTTTAAGAGGGGAACAAAAAAATGAAATGTCGTTTTCCCGCAACGTCCCAACTGTTAACAAGAAAAGTAGAAAAACGATTGAATTATTTGACAGTCCTAGTAATCTCATAAAGAGGGATTTATTTAGGCAAGAGTTTGAAATTTGTACTGACAATGAATTATGTTTACAAACTTCTTAACATTATTACTGTAAGGGTTGAAACTGTCTTAGAGAGTTCATAACGAAACACAATCAACAAAACAAAAAAAAATTTTATAGCACAAACACATAATTTCATATCTGACGAAGTGAAATTTTATTTACAATGCTTTCCAAGTCGACCAAGTCGACTAATTTTACTTTTACACACATGTTTAGTGATTTCCTTTCTTAATCAACCATTATGTGTTAAAGCACTCGTTTTGTTAGTTTCTAAAAGAAGAAGAAAAAAAAAACTTCGCCAAAGCGCACAAAATAGTTTAAATGTGCAAAGAAATACGTTTTTTATTCCATTCATGGTTTATTAATATTCTATTAAATTACTTTCTTTAATGCTATAACAAAAGCTCGTTATGTAAGCTTGTTAGATTATGCATGTTAGATTATGTATTGTGCGAATACGTTAGTATTGTGCGCATTGTGCGAATACGTTAGTAGGGAAGTTTCAATAGGAAATATCGTTAAAGCTTTAGCAGTTATTTATTGGGAATGAGTCAATATGTAAACGGGGAATGAATATTTCCCACGATCGTTACGTTCGGCATTGCTTCACTTCGGAAGAAGATTTGCCGAGAGAACAGCTTCGCATTTATATAGCTAGGGAGTCGTTTTTGTTGTATTCCCACGACTTTAGTATAAGCTATCTTGGCTTTATAGGGTGCAAGTGAGCGTGATAAATAAACTTTCCCCTTAATATGCATGGTTATTGTTGTTAATGGGAATGGGAGTCATGGATTGAAGGTTTATGTGATTGTTTTTGCTCGCCGCTAACGAGCTTTGAAGATATGATTAGCATTGCTTCTGCAATGATGCATGAGATAATTGAATGAAGCGATGTATTGTAGCTTTTACATGCGCTGATTGCTAGGAAGTATGTGAAGTATATGATATGTATGTACTAATTCGTGGTTGGCTGGTAATTGCCTTGAAGAGCATTTGTTTTTAATTAAGTCGGCTTAATGCATTTCGTAGTGGGCAGGGCTTTTAATTCATCTATGCTATGCGATTATATAGGAGGAAGAGCTTTTGAGGTATATGCATTTAATTGCCGTTTAATTGGCTTAAGTTGTGTATTACATACTTTTTTATCCATTTGTAGTTGTAAAAAGGGAGGGTTATTAGAAATGTATTCAGCAGTATGTGTAAATAGTTGTGGATTATTTATAAATTGGAATCTACTATTTATTATGAAGGTTTTTTGTTAAGTTTGGAAATATTGTATGAGTTGTGAATGATGATGATCTGTTTCATTAAATTGAAATTAAAAGGAGAGATTGTAAGCTTAAAAGTTCGAGTATATACTTTAATTGATTTTAGTGAACTGTTAAACAGATATACTGCGTTGAAAATATCTTGCGAGAAAGATTATGGTCGACGCGACATTATCACTATATGGGCTTGGGAACATATAGTTTCGGCCTTCATTAAAGACCCTATATGTGTTCCGTCTAATTTTTCCCTAGTGCGTGTCTGCTTAGTTTGGCATAATGCTAACCTAGGCCTTGCTGGAAGACAGTACAGTGCCGTGCGAGGTCACTTCATAAGCCGTTTATAAAATTTTTGATATCGATCTTGAGAAAACGATTGTTTAAAGAATCTTAAAGTATATATTATAGCATTCTAAGACGCAATTTGATATCGTTGCCATATGTAAAGTAAAAGGGTGGGAAATGGGTGGGTTTTTGACTTGTCTTACGCTTTCCATAGGAGTTTTATTGGGACTTTTTTAGTAGTTGGCCGTTATAATGTATTTACTGTCCAAGAAAACGTAGTGGCTTCTTTAAATGATACTTGGTTAATAGTGTATTTGCAAACCATTTTCGATCAACAGCTCATAGGCTATGACTGGATGGTAAATTGATGTCTCTTTTGCATATGACTTAATACTAAATGTAGCGTGTCTGCCCAAAATTAAAGTCAGGCAGCTCAGAGGCTATTATTTGTTTCTTTAGGGACTTATAACTAAAAATAGCGTGTCCATCGACAGCTTATGTCAACGGCTCAGAGGCTGTTGTTAAATCTACTGGTTTTCATTCCAGTGATTGTGCAAATTAAACATAGAAAAAGCGTGTCTGCTGATAATTTTGGTTTGGGGTTTTGTCGGGGTTTACCGACTTGACTGCCACTTTTTCCGTTTCCTTACTGCTAACATTGTGAAATGGCACATTTAGTGCAGGATGTAAATTTAGTGATTTGAGAGTAAATTATAGCGGAATTTGAAAGAGATAATTGGTTTTGGGGTTAAAATCGTTTGCATTGTTGTATTATTCTGATAACTAACATTCTGTTGTTTCAAAGTTCCCATATTTAAATTGTTTCAGTAGAACTTGAAATTAAATTAGTTTCATGTTTATTTGCGTTGGAAAATTGCCGTTCTCATGTAAATTATTTTTTATATTTGTTTAGCGCTGTTAATTTAATTCATTTGCTCTTCCGTGTTATTGCATTTAAAAATTATTGCCCAGGTGTCTATTACTTAAATGTTTGTTTTTCTTTGCTTTTTTAATAGCATCTTAGGGAATTCGAATGATAATTTCATTCAAAAGATAAGACTTTAATATGCATGTATGTTAGGTACGCGTTATTGTTATTATTATTGTTTAAGTGGTTGGAGTGATAAATGGTATCATATTTCGAAAGCAATGGGCACGCGTTTGTTTGCTCGCTATTAAGTTTTCGGTTTGCTTATTTGTGTTTAATATTTACTTGTAATGTTTTGTGTTTTGCATGTTAGTTGATTGAAACTTTATATCTTTATAAATTCTACGTTGGGTTTGAACGAAGAGTTAGTTCGAACTTAGTTCGAATGAACTTATTCGAATGAAATTCAGATAAGAAAAATGAGATTTAAAATATATGAATGACGGAGTAAATGAATGAAGAATTAAATGTTCAATATGACTATTCGATTTTAGGACTGATCTTATTTGATGGATAGTATGAGTAGTATTAATATTATTTTTGAATATTGTTAATATATTTTGGTTATGAGAATGATCAATATAAGTATTTGAGTTTATTTTACAGGCAGACTGATTTGATTTTTTTTTTGTTTTAAGAAGATTGATTTAGTTTTATGCACTGTAGAAGTACCACCATTATGATGTGTGGATATTAATATTATATTTTTGTTTTTTAAATGATCAAAATTATTATTTGATTTTTTTTTTTTTGGAAAGCGCACCTGACCTATCCAGTATTTACACCCTTAGGGTGGGAAGAGAAGGAGTAAATGATGGCACAAAAACAACACCAACGTAAGTGCAACAAGCCTTCCAGGAGAAATATTCATTTGTAGTATTCAGCCTACTTTTAGGCAGTTGGCATGATCTGTCAGCCTACTTCGGCAGGATGCAAGTGCTTGTACGGGTGTAATATATTCGACATTTCACATGAAAAAGGTAGAAATCACATTCCCTGCATACTAAAAATGCACCTTACACTGCCCGCTGTACATTTACTCCATTTCAAACACACTTTCAACTCCTTTCACTGACAGGTAGCTTGAAAAAGTAAACAAATTTTGTTCTTTTAAATTTAAATACCAATAAATCATGAATGGGTCATACGAACCAAAACGAAATTCACTTCAGAAGGAGTGCTACGATGTGCTCCGTGAACCATCTGGATTTCACAATTGAAATCCGTCTCGAAACCGTACAAAACGTCGAATTTTCGTCGGTACTTCCACATTTCACCATATACCGCCATATAAACTAGGAAGCAAAGTCAGCCTACATGTGGTTATCTATTTGGTAGCAGGGCTTTCTGCTACTAGACTTGTTAAACTGCAGTAAGGTTATAGTGGTAGTGACTTGAAGCCAGGCTAGTCTCTGCAAAGGAGCGGCAAACTTAATCAAATGGCGTGAGAAATCAAATTGACAGCATCATGATGAAAATATTTAACTAAAAATGAATTCAAGTATTTTCTTAGTTTCTTATTTAAATTTAAATTTGATGTTAACAAACTGTGGACTGAAATGCAATTAATGAAGATGCAGTTTTAGAGATTACTGAAAAAAACGAATAAGATCATGAAGAGCAACTGTTTAGTTTTCTGAAGTATATTTTTCAACAGACTCCAATCGTCTTTCTGCTAATTAATGAACATTAATCTGATAATAATTTGTAAATGACATACTGGTTACATTAGTAATTAGCCCACCTACTCTTCAACCAAATCAAAATGCTATGCAACTTATTCCGAGTCATTTCCAAGCCGTTTGAATTTCGGGCGATATTTTATCGATATAAAAATATTCATGGCAATATTCTTTCTGTTAAATATTTTTTTCTTACATACCGTATAAATGAATTGTTTTGTTCAGTTTTCGGTGAATAGAATGTCTTTCTGACTTTTTCTTAAGACAGTAAGCAATACGTGGTGTTAAGGTACTTTTTGATTAAAAAATTATAAGGGAGTAATAGTGACCACTTCCAATGATATGTGGTTTATACTCACTGAATAACAGTATTTCTAAAAATACGCTCGGATCCTCACGGAAGCAATCCGCGGTTGATATCCTTTTTGGAAAAAATGTAGCATTGAACTAACATCTTAATTGATAAGAAGAAATTACACACAACGTTCACATGATATACTTTAATAACACGCTGTTGTTAGTATTAAACAAACGAAAAATTCTTTAACCTACAAGAAGAAACTTAAAGACTCTGACAAAGTTTTCTTGCACTTGTTGAAGCTGGTAAGTGAGTACAAATTTTTTGGTAAAATCAATCTTTCATCGTTTTGATTAAATTAGTTATATTGTTTAAGGCAGCATGTAATGAATCAGGCGACGCCGCTGGCGACCACTACTAACACACCTTGCTGCTAGGTGGCTTGTCATTCCACGTGGTTGTGACGAGCGCACATCCCACGTCAATTTTGTCGTGGGATGTCAAGAGGAATTGACAGCCACATGGCAGTGAAGTGCGTACGTAGTGGCCGCTACCTAAGATTAATAAGAGCTGGATGAGCTAAGCTCATATAAAATGCATGAGAGAGCATGCGACCGGTTTCTGCTCTCTTCCAAGCGAACAGTCTGTCATTTCCTCCCCGTCTGCCTCTTGCTGCTCACTTTCTTGTTCCTAAAGCTGACTAGGTGTGAACTGACTGTCAAGTTGACTGATGCAAATTGGACGCCAAATTGGCCAATTTGCAAGTTTCGTCGCGAATTTTATCCGATGTTAAAACTGTGGGAAGTGTTCGCGATCTTAATTCGTCCCAAGTGTTTAAACATTCGATTGGAGTTTGTGATTCAAGTTACTTTAACGTGTGACACTGTGAAATTAATTTAGAATTTCAAAATGAAATGTGTAGTGCCTTCGTGAAAAAATCTTAGTGGAAAAGGATCTGTACGTGTTTCCTTTCACAAGTGAGTAGTTATTATATTAATGTTTTGCATGGTTTTCATACAATGCTGAAGGTTTTTTAAATAGAAAGCAAATTTTTGGTATTGTATGAAAATTTGTTTATATTGAGCAGCAACCATGTTTGCTTGTGCAATTTGGCTCTCTCTAAGGTTGTAAACAAGAGCGTAGCAGTAGAGAAAGTGGTCGCAGGGGTTGTTGCAACCTTATTGTCCATTCCAGTATTATTTAATTACTCAATGGTCGCCACCCAAGAAGAGTTGGGGTGCACATAATCGCGAAGAATCAGTTTACGAACAAACCGAAAAGGATCATTTGCTAGATGAAAGAGCAGCCCGTGAAAATTTAACATCTGATATGCATCATGGGGTTAGCGATTCATTTCTATTCAAAGTGCCATTAGAGGATCGATTGGCAGGTGGTTCATCAACGATTATCAAACGACGAAGACTAGCGTGATGAATATGTGCTGAATGTTATTCGTACAGATTTAACTAACTAACAAGCGACCAAAGCTTTAAGTTTGGCCAATTGGAATATCCGTTGGGAAGAACAACTCATATTGAAGAAATTTAGAGCTGTATCACACCAACAACAAATGCAGCACCAGCAGCAACATAAAGAACAGCCTCCTCCACAACAGCAGCAACAACAAAATAATCCTGGAGATCCAACCCAAACAGTTCCCATTGCCATCATACAAGCTGGCGACCCTACAACAATAACGAGGGCATCAATTCAGTTGCAACACCTCCCCCCCAGGTGTGGATCACCATTCAGTTGTCTATTAGAAAGTCCTAATAAGAGGCAAAGCAAAGGTCAGTTCTAAAGCTAACACAAAGATAATTGCACCTGATCTGTTACGAGTGATACAGTTTATGCTTAGGAGAAATCGAATAATGAAGCAGAAACTTGAGTTGAGCAAAAATGCCAAATTATCTTTATTTCCAAGTATTTTGGAAAAATTTAAAATTATGACTCTTTAATTCACTCGTCAGCAATCGGCCTGTGCTCGCACAAGTAACCAAAGGTCATATCATGAAAATTAGTGTGGATATATTTCTTATATCCTGTATCAAGGCAGATGGGTTCAAAAAGGGTTAGCCATGTGTTTAGTTAAGAGTCTATCTTTTTACTGCAAATAGTCTGCTATTCAGAAGCGGTGCGGTGTTTCGGAACCAGTATTTTTATCGTTAGTGATTGAACATCTCAAAATATTTTAATAATTTTTCGTATTCGGTTATTTGTTGTTTATCGTTTTCTTCTTACTTTTCCATTGATTGCATGATCAAGCATTTAGTCTTTAAGAGGGGAACAAAAAAATGAAATGTCATTTTCCCGCAACGTCCCAACTGTTAACAAGAAAAGTAGAAAAACGATTGAATTATTTGACAGTCCTAGTAATCTCATAAAGAGGGATTTATTTAGGCAAGAGTTTGAAATTTGTACTGACAATGAATTATGTTTACAAACTTCTTATCATTATTACTGTAACGGTTGAAACTGTCTTAGAGAGTTCATAACGAAACACAATCAACAAAACAAAAAAAAAATTTATAGCACAAACACATAATTTCATATCTGACGAAGTGAAATTTTATTTACAATGCTTTCCAAGTCGACCAAGTCGACTAATTTTACTTTTACACACATGTTTAGTGATTTCCTTTCTTAATCAACCATTATGTGTTAAAGCACTCGTTTTGTTAGTTTCTAAAAGAAGAAGAAAAAAAAACTTCGCCAAAGCGCACAAAATAGTTTAAATGTGCAAAGAAATACGTTTTTTATTCCATTCATGGTTTATTAATATTCTATTAAATTACTTTCTTTAATGCTATAACAAAAGCTCGTTATGTAAGCTTGTTAGATTATGCATGTTAGAGTATGTATTGTGCGAATACGTTAGTATTGTGCGTATTGTGCGAATACGTTAGTAGGGAAGTTTCAATAGGAAATATCGTTAAAGCTTTAGCAGTTATTTATTGGGAATGAGTCAATATGTAAACGGGGAATGAATATTTCCCACGATCGTTACGTTCGGGCATTGCTTCACTTCGGAAGAAGATTTGCCGAGAGAACAGCTTCGCATTTATATAGCTAGGGAGTCGTTTTTGTTGTATTCCCACGACTTTAGTATAAGCTATCTTGGCTTTATAGGGTGCGAGTGAGCGTGATAAATAAACTTTCCCCTTAATATGCATGGTTATTGTTGTTAATGGGAATGGGAGTCATGGATTGAAGGTTTATGTGATTGTTTTTGCTCGCCGCTAACGAGCTTTGAAGATATGATTAGCATTGCTTCTGCAATGATGCATGAGACAATTGAATGAAGCGATGTATTGTAGCTTTTACATGCGCTGATTGCTAGGAAGTATGTGAAGTATATGATATGTATGTACTAATTCGTGGTTGGCTGGTAATTGCCTTGAAGAGCATTTGTTTTTAATTAAGTCGGCTTAATGCATTTCGTAGTGGGCAGGGCTTTTAATTCATCTATGCTATGCGATTATATAGGAGGAAGAGCTTTTGAGGTATATGCATTTAATTGCCGTTTAATTGGCTTAAGTTGTGTATTACATACTTTTTTATCCATTTGTAGTTGTAAAAAGGGAGGGTTATTAGAAATGTATTCAGCAGTATGTGTAAATAGTTGTGGATTATTTATAAATTGGAATCTACTATTTGTTATGAAGGTTTTTTGTTAAGTTTGGAAATATTGTATGAGTTGTGAATGATGATGATCTGTTTCATTAAATTGAAATTAAAAGGAGAGATTGTAAGCTTAAAAGTTCGAGTATATACTTTAATTGATTTTAGTGAACTGTTAAACAGATATACTGTGTTGAAAATATCTTGCGAGAAAGATTATGGTCGACGCGACATTATCACTATATGGGCTTGGGAACATATAGTTTCGGCCTTCATTAAAGACCCTATATGTGTTCCGTCTAATTTTTCCCTAGTGGGTGTCTGCTTAGTTTGGCATAATGCTAACCTAGGCCTTGCTGGAAGACAGTACAGTGCCGTGCGAGGTCACTTCATAAGCCGTTTATAAAATTTTTGATATCGATCTTGAGAAAACGATTGTTTAAAGAATCTTAAAGTATATATTATAGCATTCTAAGACGCAATTTGATATCGTTGCCATATGTAAAGTAAAAGGGTGGGAAATGGGTGGGTTTTTGACTTGTCTTACGCTTTCCATAGGAGTTTTATTGGGACTTTTTTAGTAGTTGGCCGTTATAATGTATTTACTGTCCAAGAAAACGTAGTGGCTTCTTTAAATGATACTTGGTTAATAGTGTATTTGCAAACCATTTTCGATCAACAGCTCAAAGGCTATGACTGGATGGTAAATTGATGTCTCTTTTGCATATGACTTAATACTAAATGTAGCGTGTCTGCCCAAAATTAAAGTCAGGCAGCTCAGAGGCTATTATTTGTTTCTTTAGGGACTTATAACTAAAAATAGCGTGTCCATCGACAGCTTATGTCAACGGCTCAGAGGCTGTTGTTAAATCTACTGGTTTTCATTCCAGTGATTGTGCAAATTAAACATAGAAAAAGCGTGTCTGCTGATAATTTTGGTTTGGGGTTTTGTCGGGGTTTACCGACTTGACTGCCACTTTTTCCGTTTCCTAACTGCTAACATTGTGAAATGGCACATTTAGTGCAGGATGTAAATTTAGTGATTTGAGAGTAAATTATAGCGGAATTTGAAAGAGATAATTGGTTTTGGGGTTAAAATCGTTTGCATTGTTGTATTATTCTGATAACTAACATTCTGTTGTTTCAAAGTTCCCATATTTAAATTGTTTCAGTAGAACTTGAAATTAAATTAGTTTCATGTTTATTTGCGTTGGAAAATTGCCGTTCTCATGTAAATTATTTTTTATATTTGTTTAGCGCTGTTAATTTAATTCATTTGCTCTTCCGTGTTATTGCAT